>JAODAL010037221.1:0-40682 GCA_025379985.1 Phyllomedusa bahiana | reverse complement strand
CAAAGGGGCCCTAAAGGGTCATGTTTTGGGTTTTTTTGGGGGTTTTTTGCTTTTTACTCAGCTATATTTAACGGGTTTTTTTTTAAAAAATTTTTTTTTTCAAAAACCGGGGAAAATTTGTTTTTCACAATTGCCCAAAAAGGGGCCACAAGGGTAAATGCTTTAAATTTTTTTGGGGCTTTTTGCTGTAAACTTTCCCGCTATTCCCGGGGGTCCTATTATAAAAAATGTTGTTTTTTCAAAAACAGACATTTTTTTCTTCAAAATTTGTCCAAAGTGGCTCAAGGGTGTTTGGTGTGTCGGGAAAACAAAAATAGGTAGGAAAATTTTAAGGGACACATTTTGAAAAATTTGATTGTTTTTTTGCAAGATTTTTAAACATATTTAAACCCAACCCCTGTATTGAGCCCAACCCATTTAATAAAATTTTTAAAAAAAAAGAAACAAAGACATGGGGGGGGATTCCATAAAAAATTTTTAAAAAAATTGTTTTTTCTGAAAAAAACTACTAAAAATTTTGCATGAACAAAATACTGGAAAAAAAAATTCCTCTGAAGGGTTTAAAAGGGGAGTGAAAAGATCACACTCGTCCACCCGCCATTTTTGGGGAAGTTTTGGGGGGTTTTTAGCTCTGGGATGGGCTTTTTTGGGTTAAACGGTTTGGCACTCCCTTTAAATGGGCACCGGGCCCCCAGGCGCCCAGTTTTGTAACGGGCCGGGACCCATTTTATTCATGTCCGGATAAAGCGTACAGCAAAAAAAAACAAAAATTCTTTAAACGGAAAACCTCAGGCCGGGCTGGCCACTAACTACACACACGTATTCCCTGTCTATCCGTGGCCCCGGGCCTTTTCCCCCGAGTACCAAAAAACTCTTTTCCCAAAAGTTCCTGCGGGGTTCTGGCTTCCCCTCAGCCTCTTGGGGCCAGAGCCTCGTCCCTAGCTCCTCTGCTGCTCCACACTCAATAGCGCCCCCGCCCCCTGAACACCTAAAAGCCCCCGGCTTTTTTATAGGACTCCCGAGCCCTATCCAAAAGGTTACCTTTGGAAAATTGGGGGGTAGAAAAGCCCAACCAACGCATTGTCTACTCCCCAAAAAAGCCAACCCAGGAACGGCCCGGGCAAGCCCCCACTAATCGTATACAGTTGCAAAACCCCTTAAGTGGCTGGGCCCAAAAAATACATTGGGTTTAACCCCCCAAGGCCCGGAACCTTGGTGGGATGTTGTATTACCACTCTGGTAAATCTCCACCTATTGGGAGCAACAGGCAACAAAAAGTAGGGCCCTTCCCGTTTACAGGAAGGGGACAGGAAAAATTGACCAATGTTGGTTATTCAGATGACAAAGGAGTAGGAGCACGGACAGAGAACAAAGTACAGAGCCAATTTCCTCCAGCACTTGAGTAAAATGAGAAAAGAATCCCAAGAAAAAGGGCACCTGGGTGGAACAGGAGCGTTAACCACCAGTATTCCAAGAAGCTCAATTGGTCCGCACGGGAGGGGCAAGCGCTACCCAGGACAGGGACAGTATATGTCCAGTGAAACTAAATGGTGGTTGATAGACTCCTTTTCCGGCACTTTTTAATCTGGGGTCTGCAATTTTTGGGGCCTCATGCTGTGGCCAGGACAGGTAAAGTCAATGTCCAGTGAAACAAAAATTGGTGGTTGAAAGACCCTTTTCCGGCACTTTTTAATCTGGGGTCATGCAGGTTTGGGGCTCATGCTGTGGCCCAGGACAGGTATATGAGTGACACATGGCCTGAGAAGCAGCGGTGCGGACCTCGGGGTGTTGAGCCACCGAGAGTGGAGGCAGGTGAAAGAGCTCTGCACACTCCTTGCCAGTTTTGAAGAAGCCACCAAAAGGGGCAGTGCGTACGATGCCCTTGTCAGCATTGAGCATTGTGGTGAATCTTAGTTCTGAACGATCTTTGGACACTATGAAACAACAGGACCGACCAGCGACGGAGGAGGAGACGGACACAGAAGCGGACATGGACCCCTTTTTCCCCGGGTCGAATCCACAAGGCCCGACATTTTTCTCAAATTTTAACGTTTTTCATTGGGAAAGTGGTTCGGGGTCCAGGGCTAATGCACGGCAGCGCATCAGCTCTCAGGGTGCATCATCTCAGGAAAAGTCAGGGCTGTGTTGAAGCTGTGCCGGGGGAAATCTGAGGAGGAGGAGGAGGTATTCCTAGACACCGACGTTACCGACGCCCCTGACTTGGAAAGAGGTTGGCGCAAATTTGAGGCGGAGGAGGAAGATGAGGAAGATCAGTTTGCTAGTGCCCCTCGACCCAGGGGGCTTGGGAAATCAAGGCTCCATCTCTCACATAGTGCTTGGATGCTCCATTTCCTCCAACATTGACCCCTCGCATTAAGGCCATCAAAATGAACAACAGTTACTGGGTGGCCCACCTCCTAAATCCCCGGAACAAAACAAAACTCAGCACTTTCCTTCCACCACCCAAATAGAGAGTAAAATGCAAGGAAATGGAGACCTTGCTGATTGAATCAACTGGAGAAAATCTGTTGCGTCTCTTAAACGTTCCCCAAATGTCACGGTGGAACAACATCACGACGTGACAGCATTAGAGTGAAAAGTAGCCGTTGCGGCTGCAGCAGCAGCAGGCAAGGTTGCAGAAGCCTCATCGGTATCCTCTGGCAATCTTTATTTACCACCTCACCAACACATGCAATGCAGGGCACACATCCAACACACAGAGACCAGCTTAAGATCATGGTGCACGACTATCTGCGTCTCAAAACCGATGTTTTTGTATGTTTTCCGGACCCAATGAACTTCTGGGTATCCAAAATGGACGAAGGGCCCCGAGCTCGCTCCCCACGCCATCGCGGTGTTGTCCCGCCCAGCAGCCAGCGTCATCTCTGAGCGGACCTTCAGCACAGCTGGAGGATCATTACAGACAAACGCATCGGCTTTCCACAGATAATGTGAATAGTTTGACTTTCATCAAGATGAATCAGGCATGGATCTCTGATGATGTTGTGGCCCTTATTGCCGAGGTCACCGATTAGTTGCCGGTCTACTTCACATTCCTCTTCAAACAGAAATGGTCCTCTTAAAAAACATTTTTTTTAAAAATTATCATTTCTTAATGCAATTTTTATTCTCTTTTCCCAACAGTTCATTTTGCTGGGTTTTGCTGTGGGAGAAATGTAAAAGACAGCAAGGTTTCATGACAACACCGTATTCCATTTACTCACTTTATCTTTAGAAGTTTTCGCATTGTCAATGGTTTTTGAGGTCATGTTGCTGTGAGATACAGCTATATTATGGTCCTTTGGAACGAAATGTGGCTTCTAAGTGGCATTTCTCCATCACAATTTTTAAAAGTGCTGAGAAGTCATATTTATAAAATTTTTTTTTGGGGTCATGTTTCTGTGAGATACAGCAATAATCATGGTCCTTTGGAACAGAAATGTGGCTTTTAAAATGGCATTTCTCCCTCACAATTTTTTAATAGTGGGCTGAGAAGTCATATTTATAATTTTTTGGGTCATGCTGCTTTGAAATGCAGCAATACTACAGGTTCTATTCTAAAAAATGTTGTTTTTTTTAATAGACATTTGTTCTTCACAATTGTCCAAAGTGGCTCAAAGGTTATGCTTTGAATTTTTTGGGGCATTTTTTCAGTGACATGCAGCTATACTAAAGGTTCTATTATAAAAAAATGTTGTTTCTAACAGACATTTGTTCTTCACAATTGTCCAAAGTGGCTCAAGGGTCATGCTTTGAATTTTTGGGGCATTTTGCTGTGACATGCAGCTATACTACAGGTCCTGTTATAAAAAATTTTTTGTTTCTAACAGACATTGTTCTTCACAATTGTCCAAAGTGGCTCAAGGGTCATGCTTTGAATTTTTTTGGGGGGGTTTTGCTGTGACATGCAGCTATACTACAGGTCCTATTATAATAAAATGTTGTTTTCTAACAGACATTTGTTCTTAAATTGTCCAAATGGCTCAAGGGTGATGGTGCTGTCAGAAACAGAAATAGGTAGGACACTGTTAATGGACACATATTGCAAAATGACTTGTTTTTGCAAGATCTTTAACATAGTTATCAATCCCTGTATTGAGACAACCCATTTAATACAATTAAAAAAGAGAAACAAAGACATGGTGGGATTCCATCCTATTTTAAAAAATTGTTTTATAGAATTAAACTACTAAAAAACTTGCATGTACAAAATAGCTGGTAAAAAAATTCCTCTGAATTGTACAAGGGAGTGTAAGACTCACACTCGTCCAGCCGCCATCTTGGACAGTCTTAGGGGGTCTTTAGCTCTGGGATCGCTGTTTGGGTTAAAAGGATTGGCACTCCGGTATAATAGCACTCTGACACCAGGCGTCAGTTTTGTACGGGCCTCACAGCCAGCTTTATTCATGTCCGGATAAAGCGTACAGCCCAAACAAACATAAAATCATAAACGGAAAACCCCTCAGGCCCCGGGTGGCCACTAACTACAAAACACTAGTCCCTGTCTATCCGTGGCCCCAGCCTATCGCCGAGTACCACAACACTCTCTTACCCAGTGTCCTGCTGGGTTCTGGCTTCTCCTCAGCCTCTTGGGGCCAGAGCCTCTGTCTCTAGCTCCTCTGCTGCTCCACACTCTGATAGCAGACCACGCCCCCTGTACACCTGAAAGACCCGGCTTTTTATAGGACTCCCGAGCCCTATCCAAAAGGTGACCTGGAACATGGGGAGTAGACGCCCACCCAACGCATTGTCTACTCCCAATAAGAGCCAACCCAGGAACGGCTGACAAGCCACACTAATCGTATACAGTTGCAAACCACTTAGAGTGGCTGACAAAACATACAGTTGGCTCTTATCCCACCAAGGCCAGGTATCCTTGGTGGCATGTTGTATATACCACTCTGGTATATCTCCACCTAGTGGCAGCAACAGGCAACTACATGTAGCCAGTCTGTCACAGGAAGTACAGGAAAACTTGACCAGATGTAGGTTATTCAGATGACATGGAGTATGGAGCACGGACAGAGAACAAAGTACAGAGACAATTTCCTCCAGCACGTTGAGTTAAAATGGGGAAAAAGACTGCCAAGAAAAAGCGCACCTGGGTGGAACAGGAGCGTTAACCACCAGTATTTCAAAGTGAAGCTCAATTGGTCCGCACGGATGGGCAAGCGCTACCCAGGACAGGGACAGTAATATGTCCAGTGAAAACTAAAATGGTGGTTGAAAGACTCCTTTTCCGGCACTTTTTTAATCTGGGGTCATGCAGGTTTGGGGCTCATGCTGTGGCCCAGGACAGGTATAGTCAATGTCCAGTGAAACTAAAAGGGTGGTTGAAAGACTCCTTTTCCGGCATTTTTTAAATTTCTGGGGTCATGCAGGTTTGGGGGTCATGCTGTGGCCCAGGACAGGTATATTCAATGTCCTTTTGAAACTAAATGGTGGTTGAAAGACTCCTTTTTTCCGGAAACTTTTTAAAATCTGGGGTCATTTGCAGGTTTGGGGCTCATGCTGTGGCTCAGGACAGGGAAAGTCTATGTCCAATGAAACTTAAATGGTGGTTGAAAGATTTTTCTTTTTTGGCACTTTTTAAATCTGGGGGTCATGGCGGGTTTGGGGCTCATGCTGTGGCCCAGGACAGGTATAGTCAATGTCCAGTGAAACTAAAATGGTGGTTGAAAGACTCCTTTTTCTGGCACTTTTAAATCTGGGGTCATGCGGGTTTTGGGGCTCATGCTGTGGCCAGGACAGGGATAGTCCATGTCCTGTGAAACTAAAATGGTGGTTGAAAGACTCCTTTTTCCGGGACTTTTTAATCTGGGGTCATGCACGTTTGGGGCTCATGCTGTGGCTCAGGATAGGGATAGTCTATGTCCAGTGAAACTTAAATGGTGGTTGAAAGACTCCTTTTTCCGGCACTTTTTAATCTGCGGTCATGCAGGTGTGGGGCTCATGCTGCATTCCAGGACAGAGATAGTCAATGTCCAGTTCAAGTAAAATGATGGTTCAAATAATACTGCTTTCTGGCACTGTTTAATTTGTGGGTGATGCAGGTTTAAGGGTCATGCTGTGGTACAAGACAGGGATAGTGAATGGTCTGTGATTTTTTTTCTATGGCTTTTATAACCTAAGTGTGTTGCCTAAGATGTAACACATATCCATTTGACTGTTGTGGATTTTAAGTCCAGCTTCTCAAACCCTGTTTGGGTGTAAGAATGAAGGTGTTGTTGCTCTCCCATAGACTTTAATGGTCATCGGCGATCATCTATCATCGACCATTGAATATCTTGTCGATGATGGCCGACTATAGACCATCGACCGATGTCGATATCCAACGTAATCGCTCAACACTACATACGATTCTAAATAAGAGATGGGATATCCTGTGGTGTAATAGACGAATATGCACTTTACTTTCCCCTAAACTTCTATAAGCACTGCATCTGCATGATCATCTTTCTCTGAGTCATTTCTTAAAATCTTCTGACAGAAAGGGACAAACTAGTGGCTTTTCAGGTTCGTACCCATGCAAGGGATGTAATATTTGTCAATTTGTGGTGCTTGTAACTGACTTTATCAATTTCCATAATGGGAATTCTATAATACTCAGACACTAGATTAATTGCAGAACACGAAATGTCAATTTTGCTATTTTGCTATTTTTTGTCCTTGCAAAAAGGCATATGCAGGTCAGACCACTCAGGAATTAAGGAAAAGTATCCAAAGACATGTCTCCAGAACTATATTTTATCCTTACCAATATATTTTTTCTGTGCATAAAATGTTGAAAAGGTGAATTTATAGCACTGATGTTACATTTATCATGTCAGTTTCTTTGTTTATGTTAAATATGTTATGCGTAGCAGCTATGGTTATCCCAGAATACTGGTCCTTTTTAGAAGATTTACAAGGAAAAATAAAGGGTTAATTTTTACTTAACACCACTACTTAAAAGGAACCTGTCACATAGTTTATTCCACCCTTGCTGAGCACATCACTAGCTAGTGTCAGACATGCTGTTTCCAGCGCTGTGTTCCTTATTCTGTAAGGTGCAGCAGTTTCAGAGTATTTAATACTCAAATCTGGCAGTCTGCAGCCAGAAAGAGGCTAGCTTATTCATGAGTAGGTGTGAGCCCCGCCCACCCAAGACTAACTCCGCCTACCTGACCATTATTCACATATTTCTACCTATTCAAAGTAATAGGTTAATCAGTTATGAGGTAGGCGGGGCTAGCCTCAGATGGGCGGGTCATTAATTAAACTTACTCTTTTCTGGCTGAGAACTACAGATTTGAGCATTAAATGCTCTAATACTATCGCCTCTAACAGAATAAGGGACACAGCACTGGAAACAGCATGTCTGACACTAGCTGCTGTCCTCATCAAGAGGGGCATAATCTATGTGACAAGTTCTCTTTAAGGGGTATAGTTGGTCCAGTCTCCATGCTGTGATCGAGGACCATATCAGGGTATAAAACATGTCAGCATGCACTATGTTGTGGTTTTTTACATTTGACTGGTTCTAATGTCATCATAAAAATGTCAGGGTTTTAAGGAATAGGAGACAAAATCATTCTATATGATTCTCGTAACATATTTGACTGACAAGTCCACAGCTCTGTCTGACACTCTTCAACATTACACTAAACAAACTGACTGTTTTTTCGGGGAGTGGTAAGTGCCAGAGCCCAACTTGGGCATTTTCTTTCATTTAATGCAATGGTTGGCCGTTTATTATAAAATACAACTTAAATTTATCGCTCTTACCCACAAAGCACCTCCGTTCTGTCTAGCAACCACTCTATCCAGCCTCTCTAATGATTAAATTAACATTTTTCGTAATCCAAAACTACCACTCTTGTCTCAAATACTTTTCTGTGTTTCATCAGGTCTCAATTGCCCACTGATACTTCCCACAGAATCTCTGACCTGAAACCCTGGTCAGACAGCGTGGAAGCAAAGTTTTAGGGATAGGAGATCCCTAATAACATGTTCTGTAACCACAGCAGACAAACCACTAGGCCTCTAAAAAAGGAATTCCATAATCAGGGAAGTCCATAGGCTGTTTTATACGGGACTTTTGTGCAGATAAAACTGCCTACAGGGCAGATTATCGGTGCATGGCCAGTTTTCAGGCACTGCCGTAGGCCTGGAGCGCTGGCACCCTTCTCTACTTTATGGGTGTCCTCAGGATGTGCATACAGTTGAAAGCTACTACAGAGCAGGGAGCTTTAAGGAAAACTCCCTCCCCGCGGAGTATTTTGGTGGGTCACAAGCAGGCTTGCGGTCTACTGGAGTACACAGCACAGGTTGTGTGATGTAATTGTCACTCCGCCTGTGTTGGACAGGAGGAGAGAGTTGTTCAACAGGGGGACAGAGAGAGGTTTTTTTTTTTTTTAATCAGCTGACTATATACCTACCTACAACCCAACCAACCTACAAAGGTGTCTTATATACCTACTAACTTACTGGGGGCCCTATATACCTACTTTCTACTAAGGGGACCTATATATCTACTTTCTGGGGGAACCTATAGACTTACCAACCTAATGGGGGGCACTATATACCTGCAAACATACTGGGAAACTTATAAACCTACCTACCTTCTGGGTGACCTATAGACCTTCCGACCTACTAGGGGTCCCTATATACCTACCAACCTACTGGGGCCCTATATACCTACCTACATAATGTGATACCTATAGATCCAGCTACCTACTGTGAGACCTTATAGACCTATATACCCACTGGAGGAACCAACAGACCTACCAACCTACTGGTGGACCCTAAATACTTGACAGCCTACTAGGGGATCTATGTAATTACCAACCTACTGAGGGTCATTATATACCTACCAACCTACTTGGGGCCCTGTATTACTGCCAATGTACTAGGGGCACCTTTATATCTACCAACCCACTGAGGGGGACCTATAAACCTACCAACCCACTGGGGACCCTATTTACCTATGTATCTACAGAGAACTCTATATACCTACCAACCTACTGGGGGACCTATGGACCTATCATGCTTACCAACCTACTGGGGAACTTATATACCTGTTATTCTACTGGAGGGATCTATATGCCTACCATTTAGTAGGTGGACCTATATACTTACCATTCTAATGGGGGAACCGATATACCTAAATTAGTACTGGGGGACCTATATACCCAACAAACTACTGAGGGCCCTATATACCTACCTACTGGAGGACCTATAAACTTACCTACATACTGGGCTACTTGTATATCTTAATCCAATATTGCAAAGAATGCCGTATTCTAATTCCTGCGCACGTAGTAGTCTCAGCCGTTGGGAGTACCTTGCTTTAAACTCCCCTATATTAGCTATAAACACACATTCAGGCTGTATAGACAAAACATATCTTTACTTCATCTTTATCAACTGGTGTATAAGAAACATAGTTCAATGACGAACACCTTAAGCAATGAAAAACACATGTAATACGTGGCAGTACTTAGGCTGTTGGTGTACTCTTTTAGAAGACTAATGGTAGTCCAGTAATGAACTTTTAGAACCGATCATGGTGGAGTGCAGCTCCGGCCGCAGCATGCCGAGACAAATATTAACATGACACATTCAAGTAGGTAGTTTAAATGCGGAATAGTGAGGATCTAAAATTTATGTGTGGTTAAATTCTGATAGATTGAGTAAAATGGCCAAGAAGGCAAATCTTACATTGATTTCTGGGACCGATGGAGTAGAAGGAAATTGAAACAACTTTCAAGAAAGAAGTCAGCGTGTGATTATCTGGAGTAAGCTTGCATTGTATTCACTTATACATCTGCAGCGCCTGTGTACAACATGTAGTCATATATGATATAATATTATAAGATATATTATATAATATTATTATTGATATTGTCTAAATTTTTAGTAATAACAGTAATGCATATGGCATATTTGCTCCATATATAGGTCTATTATTTGGTAACTGTATGACTGTCATTTATAAGTAGAAGAGTGAAGAAATCAGGCGATACCTTTTAGAGGCTAACTGAGTATATTTGATGGTAAGCTTTCGAGAGTACTAGCTCCCTTCTTCAGACATTGTGTTATACAACAAGCTGAAAATTCACAGACTATTTATACACAAAAAACATGGATCTTCAAAGGAACTAAGAATCCTTAAAAATAACAAAATGCAATATAAGTAGAGCAGTTATTTACAACAGGTCAAGAAATAAACAGTCTGGAAACTTGTGAGGCGTGACAGGAGTGATCAGTAACTATTTCTCTTATCTATTTGCTATCAGGGGTGATTTGTTGAACTCACAGTTCATAGATAGTGTGACATAAAGCTGCTATGAATATTCAGTCCATTTTGCACAGTTTTAAATTTGTGCATTAACTTATATTCCCATTCCTTCCTCTCCCTCTGTGTCTTAAAATGTCCCATTAAGACCATAACCTGCAAATCTTCCATGGAGTGATTTTCTCCAGAGAAATGTGCGGCCACTGGGAGATCAGTTCTGCTGTTGTTAATGGTGAATCTGTGTGAGTTCATGCGCTGACTGAGTCTCTGCCCTATTTCCCCAACATAGAGGCCTGTGGTAGGACATTGCACACACATAATGAGATACACTACATTGGAAGACCTGCAGGAAAATGTCGCCTTGATTCTGTGCACCTGCTGTGACTGTGGGACAGGTACAAGGTCAGTGGTGTGGATGTGCCTGCAGGTCTTGCACCTGTTCTGCAGGCAGGGTGAGGTGCCATTTTCAGTTGGGGCCTTCAGGGCGCTCCGGACAATAATACGCCGCACGTTTGGTGGTTGTCGAAAGGAAAGGAGGGAAGGGACTGGGAATATGTCTTTTATAAGGTATTACATTATCATACATTGGTGAGAGGTTTTGAAAAAGTTAATTTGTTAGTGCTGCTTTTCAATGTAGAGTGTACTGCTGAGGTGATGGACAGGATCTATGTGGACTACATGGAAAATTAGTGACAGGAACATACATTTTTTCCTCTGTAACAATACACGCTGAAGTTCATGATGTGGCATGAAAATTGCTGTGTGAATCTAACCCTACTGAGCACAACATAACCCAGAGGGCCTGGGCTTCAGGTTTTTTTAGGACCCTAGCAACGCCCCAGTCTTTAATACCAAATGAAATACAGTATATTAGATTACATTAGTTATTAGCTAGTCATTATCTGAGTACATAAAGGAAACAACAATGAGAATGACCCCCGCCCCCCCCCCCCCCACTGCATAAGCACTGCATCCTCTGGACTAAACTGTGGCAAGTCATTGGGTCTCATTATGAGAAAAACTTTGTTGCTTAGTCCCAACACAGTAGTGGGGTTAACTCTTGGTGTGTATGGTCATTTTAATGTGCCTAAAGCAGTAAAATAAAATAAACTTTTTTTTTTTTTATCTGTCCAGCAAAAATATGTTATATTGTGTAAGTCGAGCAGATGGTGCCAGTAAAGCATGTCTCAGTTTTGAGTTATGAAGTATACTATGGATAGGAATTAGACTATGTTTCATATACAAATTTTATTTCACTGTCGAAAATTTCAAAAAAGCAATTTATCTGCAAAAACTGTAACTAAGTCCCTCATGTCAGGTTTAATGATGGTCACTAATAGAGATAATCAACCAAATGATGTTCATATGAAAAAACACTGGCGTCAGGTGAACAGTGGATAATTGCTCAGTTACATATATTAGAAAGTGTTATATTATAGTACTTTGTGCCAAGAAAATCACCTTCCATGTGTCAGCTGACCCTCTTATTACATCCCCAGCATTTATCTCATCAGATTCTTCAAAGTGGAGCTTGCATTCCTTATTGACTGGCAGCTTTAATTACTGCTTTTCACGTTTTCCATTTTTGAAATATATTCCTGTAAACATTTTCTCACCAAACATCATAAAGTAAGAATACATAAAAAATCAAGCTTTTAACCAGTATAAAATGTAAGACCTTCAAATATAAAGTGATACATGCATTGAGGGTTTCAGCCGATTGTCTCGCTGTTCTGTGATAAAGCAGACCAATGGCACTTAGGCTTATTTTCACTACCTATAAATTGTATGCTAATAACAATAAGACATGACCTCTTGAAACGAGTTTTCTGATATTACATTTTATATGAAAATGTCTCCATTTGTCTCTTGAGCTAGTTCTGGGCTCACTTTCTATTGTATTTTATGTTCAGTGCCCTTAATAAATTGTTCTCCAATTGCTTTTTACACAGCACACTACATTTCGATTTTCTTCTGATTATTGCATGCTAGTTTTATCACATTTTATTTTCATTTCAACTTCACTGCTACTGATAAATTGAAAATGAAAAAGAACATTTGAGGGCGGTGATATCTTTGGGCAATAGGAAAGTGTATAAAGAAATGAATGATTACAATGTGACTAGTTTTAGTGATTGTCGTCCATGTTTATTCTAAGTACATGTAGATTGAAATTATCCTACAAACTCTGGTGCTTTATATATATACTTGTATATACAGTAAATTTCTTTTTTTTTAAACCTGAGACCTTATAACACTCGAGTCATTTGACACTGGGGAGATAAAATGGGAATTTGGGCACAATTTGTCCATTTTCACTTAGAGATGTACTAACTTTTGTTTCCAGCATTTTAGATATTGATTATTGTGTGTTGAGTTATTTTGAGGTCACACCAAATTTACACCATTATACAAACTGTACACTGATTACTTAAAGGGGTTTTGCCAGGATGTGAGTTACTTACCTCCTTATCAGCACAAAGTAGAATATAAACAAATCATGCTGAGAGGGAGGGGGTGAGCAAGGGAAAGTAAACTGAAATAATAACATTACAACAGTGGATTCTCTAAACAGCAAGACACAGGCTCACACACTGCACTTTCTTCCCAGCCCCTTGAAGCTCATTCATTTTCCCTGTCATCAGATAAGAAGTGTTTCACGCATGCGTGGCCTGTCAGCTCCTCTGGTCGTGTCTAATGCAAGCTTTCAGGTAACTAAGGGGGATTGAGAAATGCTTTAGCTCTCAGAGTCTTCACTTTTTGTAATCACATATATTTAGAAGAGTGATTAAATACCCATTTTGGAGGATCCCACATCAACATTACATGGTGGCAAAACCCCTTTAACTTTTCATAGTGTCATATCTTTGTTTAGTGTTGTGCCAGGGAAAGATATTATAAAATATATACAAAAGAATATATTCTTCATACCAAAGAATAAAAATGTTATACGTTTTTTACTAAATAAACCTGCCGCTGAAAATACGCGTTGTATGAACTACAACGTAGATTTTCTGTAAATGGGAGTAGTTTACTTTTAGGTTTAGATGAGCATTTCAAGTTGAAATTCATGTCCATCTGTCTAACACAGTGTGTAACATTTTTATATTTAGGGGCACAGTGTTTTAAATTATTATATTAAGGGGGCCCACTGTGTGGCACTAATTGGATTTTATAATATTATCTGACATGGACATGAGCTACAAAGCAGAGAAGCCAAGGGCATTGGCAGTGACCCATGCACAGACAAGCAATGGCTGTGAGAAATTGTCTTGATGGTCTGGCCCAATTGGGGAGAAAAAAAAGGAGAATAATGTCACATGTGTGTAACATAATGCTATTAGATACTATCTATTTATGTTGCATCAGTATTGGACTCCCATCATACCTTACCTTTGTTCAGGACATACTGGTAGCTGTAGTTTAACATGGGAGAAACTTATAGAAGGGTTAACCTGATTTTGCAAGTTATCATTGTACTGTGTGTGGTCCTGGTACTGTAACTGTGTGCTGTGCTTAGTTCTGGTACTGTATTTATGCACTGTGCTTGGCTCTAATTATATGTAATGAACTTAGTTATTGTGCTGCAGCTATGGTATTTATGTATATGATATAGTTCTGGTACATTATTCATGTACTGTGCTTGTTTCTGAAATTGTGTTTATGTATTGATTTTACATCTAGTATCATAAACATATGATGAACTTAGGTCTGCTGCTGTATTTATGGTATTTAGTTATGATGCATAGTTCAAATACTGTATAAATGTACTGTGTTTGGTTTATGTGCTTTATTCTGTACTGTGTATCATGATCTGCAAGTTTCCCTGCCTCTCCTGCATCAGTAACTTTCCTTTTGATCCTAGTGGTGGAATCTGGCCTTTGCTTTGTATGGCAACTGTTAACTCCCTCAGGTGCAACTCATCTTCTACCAGGCTGAGCTATAAAACTAAGCTATTGCTTTCAGTCTAGACCTGCGTTTCTGATGTGCAAGCTAGGGTCCATTGCACTAATGTTCATGCCCTCTGAATTCCTGCATTCTGGTGACCTTAGAACTATGTTTGTTACCTGACCTCTGCCCATCTGCTGGTTAAGTTGTTCTATGCTGGACTCTGTTGTTACGCCTGCTGGTCCAAGTCCGCTGTTCCTCCATTGTTCCTGCTGTCACGCCTGCCAGTTCAAGTCTGCTGCTCCTCCATTGCTCTTGCTGTCACATCTGTTGGTCCAAGTCTGCTGTTTCTCCACTGTTCCTCCTGTCGCACCTGCTAGTTCATGTCTGCTGTTCTTGCAGTCACTCCTGGCGTTACGTCTGTTCGTCTGGACTCCATGTTTCCCGTGCCTGCCTTTCCAGTGTCTTAATCTTGGTCCTCATGGAATCTTCCATCCACTGTAACAAAGATCCACTTTTCCCTTCTGTAAGAGATGTTTCAGGGACTATCTGTATACCCAGTATTTGTA
Organism: Phyllomedusa bahiana; assembly: GCA_025379985.1. Classification (NCBI taxonomy): domain Eukaryota; kingdom Metazoa; phylum Chordata; class Amphibia; order Anura; family Hylidae; genus Phyllomedusa; species Phyllomedusa bahiana. Next base: position 25,946 of record JAODAL010037221.1, on the reverse strand, counting down.
TGTTTTTCTGCAATAAAGTCCTTTTGAAACATGACACTGTGTGTGCTTCTAGCATTATATTCATGTTTGAAGCATGGTCCTGGTTTAGTACAGTATGTATGTATTATTTTTGGTTCTAGCATTGTATTTATGTACTTAATATATGTAATGGACTTAGCTGCTGCTGTATTTATGGTGCATAGTTCTAATTCTGTATTATTTACTGTGCTTGATTCTGGTACTGTATTTATGTAATGATCTTACTTCTACTATTATATGCATATAATGAGCTTTGTTCTGGCACTGAATTTATGTGTGGCCCCTATTTTTAATACCTTTTGTATGAGAAAGTAAAAGAGGCTGGTAGATGTGGCATACTGTGTGTACATAACACATCGCCCTCCTTCTTGCAGTGCATATTGTAATGGAATGGCTTGTGCATGCCTGTGCACTTTGGGCGACATGTATGATCTAGGCGCACAGAGGCCAGTTCTAAATAGCTTTAAAGCAGAATAGAATGCACCATAATGTATGAACTTGTTCTACTGTGGGTCATACATTTGGCGCATTCTAGTTCCTCTATGACAACTCGGGCTCAGGTAAACCACTTTGAACTTGGTCTGGCTGTTCAAGCAGCAATGAGCCCAGTTTGGCCATCCTCCTGTCATAAATGTGTAGAATCATACAACTGTGGTGTGACGCCCCCAGAATGCCCCACATCAAGGGCGCATTACAAAGTGCCGCAAATGCTGCAAAATGTGGCTACTTTTGGAGTGTGCCTGCTCATACATCTAGAGAACAGGGCTGCCACAGTATTTGGGCTGAAAGGACTCCAGAATACTGGCGCAACCCTGTACATACATTTCGCACTTTATGCCTATGAGTAAGTTGTGGATTAGTGAGTGTGGGTAGCTGGGTAAATATATGTTATTAAATCTATAGTATGGTGCACAGTGAACTGCAAATTCCAACGGTTATACCCTGAAGCAGTGCGTGAGTCTTACCAAACGTCCCTAAGTATGTGGTGCAGAAAAGTACTTGGTTAGGTGTTGGCTCCCAGTTAATTATTTGTTACATACAATAGAAGCCCGGTGTTGTACATCGGCAGTATGCAACAGCTATGAAGATATAAAAAAGGTGTGAGCACTGAAAAAATTCGTGGTAAAAAAGTCAAAAAATATCTTGAACCACGTTGCACAATTAGCCTTTGTAGTTCTGTCTTCAGGGAACTAATACTGTATACACGCCTAAAAGCACTTAGGTGAAAAAGCAATCACAATATATTTATTGCTGACCTTTATATTGCTATTGAAGCAAAGCTGCAAAACTGTAATTTTAAGAGGCATTTTATGTCAATCTGGTAGGTGGAAGTTATTTACTGACTGGAATAAATTTGGAACTCTATAAATAATAGTTAACAGCTTGTTCATTCTTTACATTGATTTTCTCATTCACGTTAGATACTAAGATAATTAGGTGTCTTTCACTGAGTCTAGTGAAGTAAAGAATTCCTGTGATGGCAAATATTTTCTTCAGAATGCTTGATCTGGCCTTAAATAGCAGGCTCAAAATAGAAATGTCAATGACAAACATCAATTAGCTGAGAACTTGGAGAAAGATTCTTACTTTTGTAAAAACAGTTCCATGGTGCTTTTTTTAGAAAAGCACCATGGAACTGAGGAAGTGTGGTCTACACACGAAACGCGTATTCCGTATTTTCTGGGCAAACTGAAGAAAGTCTTCACACCTTTAGGATCACTACTACCCTGACCCCGTGCATCGGGCGTACGGAGCAAAACAGACAGACGGCTGCGGACAACCGTGATTCTCCGGTTCCAAATATTTGGATGCTTAAAAAAGTGTTGTGCCTTCCTTTGCACAACACAAGAAGGTTAGTGCTTAAAATAAGTACTAGTGGTTATTATTCAAAAGTCGCAGTATTGCGATAAGGAGCGCTGTCTCATATTTGTTTTTTCTCTTGCAATGACAAACATTTTTTTAGAAAAGCACCAATGTGTTGTTTTTTGTGAGTCCAAAAAGTATATGAACCTTAAAGGAGTGTTATCGTTTGAGCTGCTCGTGCTGTTCAGCTAATTTTCTCAGATTGGGTTTGAAATCCAGGGGCGTGTCTCTCCTGTCAGCAGGCGTGTCTCTCCTCCCAGGAGACGTGTCTCCCCTCACTGAAGAACTGTGACATCATCATTTTGTTTGAAGCAAGGGATGCAGAAGGTTGTCTGGATATAACAGCTCTGTAGCCTCCTTCCTGCTTATGTCTGCAGCCTTGAGGCTCCAAACTCCAGCAAGCACCTGTAATATGTCTTAGTTATACACAACTGAAAGCCAGCAGCTGTTACTTCTAGTGGTGTTCATCCAAATTGTACTGACAACAGGCAGAGACCTTTACTCAACTACAAGGACAAATGTCAGCTTCAAGTAAAGATCTCTGCTTGCTGTCAATGACATGTGAGTGAAAACAATGGGGGGAGAAGCATATCAGCTTTGAGAGAAGGCTCTGCTCAGCTTGTAACTGACTTGGGCTGTTGGTGCAGCGGTAGAGCAGTGAGCAGTGATAGACTATTGCTTTTACAACGAAGGGGTTTGGAGTTCTAGTCCCCTCACAGGGTATATTTTTTTCCCCCTAAATTCTACACATATGTAGAGAGACCTAAAATATATATATATATATCAATCTCTATAATGATATATATACACATACATAGCTCCCCTATATCATGTCTCATCCCCCAGAATATATGCATTGTATCACATATGTTGGAAGTGCTTGGTGTGACTGCAAGGATAGGACACTATATAGGGTAGCTTTGTGTGTGTATATGAATAAAATTATAGATGTCTACACATATATTTTCATATATTTACATATGTGTACAATTTATAAAAGAAAAAAAAAAACTACTGATGGGGTTTGAACTCCTAACCTCTGTCTTGCAGACTTGATCATCTAAGCACTGCACTACACAAGCAGCTTATACAGACACAATGATAAATCCTTATATTATACACTACAGGTGATGACGTCATAAGGAGGTGTGGCTTTCATTCGATCTGAGGAACAGAACGCCCTCTTTTCCAAGTAGCAGCTTAATCAACCTCTTGGCAAAAGCCCCTTAAACAGCCAGTAATTGCCCAGAACATTCACCCTAGAGCTGGGAGATGTACATAGAGGCAGCAGACTTTGGTTTCACTATCGATTTTAACAGCTCAGAGGGAGTAAACACAGAGTGTGCAGGCAGCCAATCACAGCGCAGGGGGCGTGGCCGGGGTGTTTCCTGTCTAGGGGCGTATCCCAACAGGCTGAATGAAATGTCAGCCAGCCAATCACAGTGCAGGGAGCGTGTCTAGGGTACGAGAATCGACCAGGGGGCGTTCTGACCAGCAACAGCAGAAATAGAAGACAGATTTAAAGAGAAGCTCATATCTGCGAAACCAAATGACAGAGGTAATGCAACCCAATTACAAAAGTGCTTATTTTTACTGTCACCATAATCTGAGACATGATCTTTTTAACGATAAAACCCCTTTAAGGATTAACAGATAATTTCTAAAAGGGCTAAGGCTGGGTTTAAACGTCGGAAGGAAAAGTCCTACGTGGTTTCCTTTGCAGACATTCGAGGTGACGCTTTGGATTTCTGCTGAGGATTTTAATTTAACAGAATAATTTTTTGCCTCTAGTTTGACCACAGGTTAGTCTCATTGCAATGGGGCTAACCCGTGTCCTCCCTTTCCAAGTGAGATCTAAAGAGGATCCACTCAAAAGAATGAACGTGTTCAATCTTTTTTTCCCTGCCACGGATTTTAAATCCAAGTTGTGGAAAATTTGTGCTGTAGTTCAATGTGTAAACTGCAGTGATTACCGGCCATTTTAAAGACTAGCTGTCAGATTGTATGAGAACTTTAATGATTTAAATGTATAATCTTGGTTGATTGCCTCATACTACAAGAGTGATTTTACAAATAGTGAGGCATGTTTATTAAAGCAATTGCACAATAGGATATCCATAGCCCAGGACTTTCAGATATTTTTTTCAATAACAGAACACCTATGCAGTATTTGACCCCACATGTATATTATTATTATTATTATTATTATTATTATTATTATTATTTTATAACACCATTGATTCCAGGGCGCTGTACATTCAGGGGGTTACATACATAACATAAGTCAAACAATTACAATAGTGACAATCTGTGACTAACAACAGGTACAGAGGGATAGAGGGTCCTGCCCACGAGGGCTTACAATCTACAAGGAAGGGGGAAAGAGACAGAATGTGAGGGCCAGATATGTTTGTGGAGGGTGTAGTGACAGCGGGTTATTCTAGGTTGTAGGCTATCCTGAAGAAATGGGTTTTCAGGTTGCTTTTGAAGCTGGAGAAAGTGGGGGAGAGTCTGACATGCTGGGGCAGTGAGTTGCAGAGTATGGGGGAGGCACAAGAGAGAGAGTATAAAAAGTTAATCAAGGAAACATGGGACAAAGAAAAACCCACAACTATCCCAGGCATTTTAAACCTATGTTTGGTTCTTACTCATGGCTAAAGCATTATCTCACATAGTCATATATAAATACACAATTGATTACTTACACATGGTGCAGAATTCGGCCAACATACGTCTTGTCTCCTGACCTTAGGGAGCATCATAATCGAAGAGAATCACTCCATAGTTTCCACATAGGCCATCCCAACAGAGCGGGATTCCCTTCTATTATGATCTTTACAGTGTCAGGAGACAAGACGTATGTTGGGAGGATTCTGCCCCTTGTGTTAGTAAAGTAATCAACTATTTATGATTGTGTGAGGGAATGCTATTGCCATGAGTAAGAACCAAAGATAGGTTCAAAACACCTATATTAGTTGTGGGTTGTTCTTTTCCCTATGTTTCTTTAAAGAAATTTTTATACATGTGGAATCAAATAAAGGTAGACCTTTATTGAACAATATATCTGGAATGTGAAACTATATGCACTACAATGGGGTGCTTCTGTGCATAGAAAGATCTGCTAGGAGCATTAGGTGGTGAGCTGGCTGTACTATAAATTTTACTAGTGTGGATACTGCTTCAAAATTCTGGCATTCATACTTAACAACACATTTATTATGTGTTTTAAAAAGTTTCTAAACACTTCTGGGCCTCATTGGACAAAAGGGGTGTGGCCTCAAGTAAAAAGGTGCGGTTTGCAAAGAGGTGTGAATTTCGCATGCAACGTCATGCACCAAAATTTTGCTGCAATTAGTGGCATAAAGTGAGCCAACTAAAATTAGAAAGCGTAAAATGAGACCAAACAGTCTAAAAAATGCGGCAGATTATTCAACACTGTGATAAATGCGACACATTTTAAGACCGTCTAGTCTAAGTTTACGCAGTATTAGACTCTACTGATAAATATGCAGAAATGGGAAATATAAAGGAAATACTTACATTTCTCCTCCCTACTGGATCCACTTTTGGGGCTTTGGTCTAAAAACTGCAGTAGCAATTTTTCAAAATTGTGTTCATTTATTTATTGAATAAAATAACCCAATCTGTGATTGGCAAAAGTATGTGAACCTTTAGAATAAGCAGACAATTCCAAAAAAGCTGCATGTGAAACAACACTAGGGCCTCTTTCACAGTATTTTGGTTAGAAATGTACATCAATATATTTAGCCAACACACGGAATGGGTCCAAAACATAGAAAAGGTACAAAGCTTTCTAGTTTACTATTTCTCTGTTTGTTCCACAACTTGATTAATCTTACAAATACTGACCAACCAACCAAAATATTACCATGAAAAAGTGGTCATAGATAAATCTGAGGGAAAAAGTCTTTTGCATCCAACAAATATATAAAGATCTCACCAGTAAATAATACAATATAGAACAAAGGGATTGTCCAGGACTTTAAAAAAAAAAAGTCTACTTTGGTATTTTGTTTTGCAACTCAGCACCATTTGTCTCATAACAGTAAGCTGCAATATTAGACATAACCCATGAACAGGATAGATATCCAAGTTGTCAATGGTATACAGTTAGAAGTGAGAGTAAAAAGTGACATGACATATGGTTTGTTCTGTAAACTTCACCTTTTTACTTACACCAGGGCGTAACATTGGGCCCCATAGCAAAATGAGTGGGGCCCCACCACAATCGACAATAAACTAAAACAGCAGCATAAGTAGCAATAATTAAGGGTATAAATAATCCTGCCATATATCAGGGAAGCCACATAGTAGAGCTGGAGAGCAGAAAGCTAAGAACTACTTCTTTCCTACAAAAAAGAATGTTTTGGCCGCTATGGGGCCCCCTCAGCCCCTGGGCCCCATAGCGGTTGCTATGCCTGCTATGGCTATAGTTACGCCCATGGCTTAAACATAGCTGTCTTATGGGTGTGATATTCTTGGACATACTTGAAGATGGAGGAAGATCTGACTAGGATGGAATTAAGGGATACTGAAAATAACAAATTATTTAAGAGTTTAAAATGATAATATTTACTTTAGAATACTTGGTGCATCACCTAAGGCACAGGTGTAAAACTGCCGGCTCTCCAGCTGTTGGGAAACTACAACTCCCATCATGCATTTGTATAATCTATAACAGTGGACATGATGGGAGTTGTAGTTTCCCAACAGCTGGAGGGCCGGCAGTTTGACACCCCTGACCTAAGGTATCTCAAGTTGATGGGTGGGTGCTGATTCCACTGCATTGAGGCTTAGAAGATCTACAAAAAATAACCTACATCATCACCTACAAAAGAAAAAAAACACCACACTCTTATATTGACATATTTCAAATACCTGGTAAAGTCATTATTCAAAGGAAAAGAGGCAGACAAAAACCAAGAGTAACACAGTAAAAAAGTTGAGCTTTTCCATAGAACTCTATCGGGTATGTAAAATGAATTAATAATATTTAAAGTGGTTTAAAGAACAAGGTAGAACATTCTAATCAGCATGAGTGGTAGCAATTTGGAACAAACCTTCTTCTAAGATGGAGGAAAAAATTGTAATAGCAAATCACTTTAATAATGTGTGCTATAAACATCCGTCCATACTTGGAAACAGAAAATGATGGAAAATATATAACCTAAAAAATAAATCATAGTAATGTAAAATAGTTAGGGCAGAAAAAAAACCAAAAGTCTATCTACTGCAGTCTAGATCAACGGTATTCCCAAAATCTAATATAAGTATTGTTTTAATGTTGGTTCGAACTTATTCAGTATTGTACATGCCATAATGGTATTCTGCTTTTTGCCCACAGGGTGTGCATGCACCTCCATCGGTGCACACGAATGAATTGTTTTGGTCAGGTAGCACTAAACATCTGTAGCTTGCTTGTTATACGGAAGCGAGATCCCTGCACTATATACTGTTCACTTAAGTTTATAAATATTGACTGACTTCCACAGCCTATGTAACTGTATAAGGCTGTGTTCACTTGTAGCGGACACATTGGCCCAGATGTATGAAAGTTGCCAGTTTTCTGGCGTAGATTACGTCAGAAATAATTGCATGCACTATATCCGACATATTCCTAAAGCATTTGCACCAAAAAGAATGAGTCTGTCCGACAAGACTGACGCTTTTGTCTGTGCCCGTCCTCAGGGAGCATGTCTATGCCAATTTGAATGAAATGACACGTTTATGTAGCAATCATGCCATAAAGTGTCGCAGTACATGCATTGTCATTTTCAAACTGTCATTTTCAAAGTGGTGAAGCCAAGTGTAAGTGTAAGACACTTTTTTTAGCCCACAGACAGTTTGTCTTATGACGTGACACATTTATAAAGTGCGATGAGAGATTTTCAAACATAAGCATGAACTCAACTTTGTCACAGCACTAAGACGCTTTCCACAGTGCTACTTTTCACATATCTGGGCCATTATATCCAAAGTATGGTTGTGATGTGTCCGACACCAGGCAAATCAGTCTCTTCTGTAGGATGACTTCAGTTTTAAGCTACTTGCTTGTTAATGGCTGCACAGGTATTGCATGTTTGAATGCTGTACATGTATGGTCATCAATAAGCAAACAGTTGAAGTCATCTTTGACAACTCACTGGGTCAGTATGATTTCAGCTACATCTGACACCGCTACATGTGACCTTGTAATTCAATTATAGTGGTATCCTGATACCATGTGTACAGTTTCTATACAATCAGTCATAAAATTTAATAGTATAGAAAGGTGAAGTGGATAACAATGATTGTATTTTCACAATACCTGTCAAGTGTTGGGATATATTAGGCAGCAAGTAAATAGGCAGTTCTTGACAATTATGATGGCTAGGTGTCAGAGCATTTTGGTTGTATGGGGTTTCCCCAGTATTCAGTGGTTAGAACTGATTAAAAAGTGGTCTAAAGCAGAAAATATATTGCAAAGGTGATGTGCTTGGTGAGTGGAAGTTATCCTATCTGGTCCAATCCCACAGAAGAACTGCTGTAGCATAGATAGCTGAAAACACTAAAGCAGGTCTTTCAGCACAACATGCTGTCCTATGTAATGGCAGCATACATTAGAAATTTGGCTAATATGAGCACTGAAAGAATATGGTAGACTTATTATGAGTTATAAGTCCATTGTAGTCATGAGTAGTGTGTTCCCCCAACCACTCAGCCTTTTTCAGAGTAGTGTTTGGCAGCCTGCTGTGTATGTGTGGCTTCCGCTTCTTGTGCAGGCTGTGGGTGGGTCTACAGCATTGACCGATATTTCATTTCTGCCACCTCATATTCCTAACTGACCTGTTACAGGGACATTTCTGATTGAGAGGTTGTGAAAACAATGACACTGTTTCAGCAGGATGTCTGGCCATAAATGTGAGTTGGCAGAGCTGTATTTAACCTAAGAGGAAGCTTCTAGTGAGAGAGATAAACTTACATGTTGCCAATACACCTGTTAGCTGCTCAGTGACTCTGTTATCTTTGATGTGATTACACATAAATGTGCTTTGTAGACCTAACAAGTAGGCAAAATGCTGCTTCCAGGTCAATAACTCTAAGGTGTAAGCTCCCATCCTGCTGATAAGACACTGCAGGGAGTGAAGTTACCAGCCTGGCTAATCCTAGAGCAAAAAGATGTGATCACTGCCTGAGCAGAGAGGTTGGTAACTAGAAAAACTTTTGTAAACAAGCACAGAGATAAGAACTGCTCTATCTCTGAAATGAAGCAGAATTGGATCAGCAATGTATTTAGTAATATTCTTTATTTACCTTTGCCTACATGTATAAATCTAACCAATGAGCTGGGAATAGTCCTTTAAGGCACCTGCAGCTATCTTTATCGTGCCAGACACAACAGAACATTTGTAGGTTCGAAAATCAAAAGCCAGTCCCATCCACTTTAGCACAGCTCCAACAGGCCTAGTCACCTCAAGTCCCTGTGTCAACTAGAACAGTTTGTAGGATTCTGTCTTGAAATGGCCTCCATGGTCGAATCAGTGCCCAGAAGCCAGCACCTAACAAAAGGCAAATAAATAACTGTGTGGCATTTGCCAAGGCCCACAGCCTGCTAAACGGACGGACGCTGGAAAAGTGGCAAAAGGTGGATTTCTCAGATGAATCTTCAGTTGAATTACACCATAGCTACTGTAAATACTGCAGGAGACCTACTGGAGCCCGTATGGATCCAAGATACACCCAGAAAACAGTTAGGTTTGGTGGTGAAAAGATCATGATCTGGGGTTACATTTAGTATGGGGGTGTGCGAAACATTTGCAAGGTGGAAGGCAATATCAATAGCCTAAAATATCAAGAAGTATTAGCTACCTCTTACATTCCCTATCAAAAAAGGGGTCAAATTTTGCAGCAGGATGGTGCTCCATCTCATACATCCATCTTTGCATCAAAGTTCCTCAAGTCAAAGAAGATCAAGGTGCTCCAGGACTGGCCAGCCCAGTCACCAGACATGAGCATCATTGAGCATGTTTGGGGTAGGATAAAAGAGGAAGCTCGGAAGACAAAACCAAAGAATCTTGACGAACTCTGGGAGGCATGTAAGACTGCATTCTTTGCTATTCCTGATGTCTTCATCAATAAATTGTATGAATCACTGTCGAAACGCATGGATGCAGTCCTTCAAGCTCATTGAAGTCACACAAAATATTCAAGATGGCTCTATTACCACCACAACTTCATTCACCAATGTTATGAAACATATCTGTGTAGTTGAAGTGAATTATTTGTTTGATTTTCACATTACTTTCTGTGGGCGACAAAACTTTTGTCTTGCCAAAATCTGACCTTTCTGTGTTCCTTAAATGATCAATATTTCAGCAGTGAAGCAAATTTATTTTTGTTAACAAAACCTCATTTGGGAGGGTTTCAGCTTGTATACGAGTCATTCCTAAAACCAATGGATGAATTTTAAGTCAGGTTATAAGCTTTGGTTTCCACAACATGGATAAACGACAGAACTTCTGTCAGGGACTGTAGCTCCTGAGCAAAATGTCGATTTCATTCCTTTTTGCTCTAAAAGTGTTGTGTCTTTTTCACTTCTCATCTGGTTACATTTTCTGACCTCAATTGACACAGACCTCGGCTTCTCTTACAATCTGATCCAAATCAGTCAGTCTCAATCTTTTCTATGACCAAATGTACATATTTTGATTTAGTTTCCAGCATCATTTTCAGTTGTCGTCTGTAGGTGCCTATTATGGCAAACTAGATTGAACCATGTGCTCCTTTTCTGCTGTCAGTCTTCTACGCTTCTAATTTTGGCTTCCAACCTTAAAAGTTAGTACCTCCTGGCAAGGGTTAAATAGTCTGCTCCATCTCGATAAGTAGCATCTGTAGTAAAAGGGGAGATTGCCACACTTGTACACTTATTCCTACTCATTTCTATTGGATTTCTGAATATAGATAAAGCAAAGATGACCAGTATAGAAACCATGATCTTGCAAAACCAACTCCAATAAATGAGCCACTGCATTAAAATGCTAAATTTCCCAAACCTCCTCAAAAACAAGTCCTCTACCCCCAAATTTAGCGGGAGGACGAAAAAACCGGCCGAGCAATCAATTCAAAGGCCCCTCAAGATTAAATTTAAAAAAGGGGCCCAAAAAAACTCAGAAGCCCTGCCACGGGTTTTATTCCCTTTTGGCCCACATAAACTCATTTAAGAGCTGTGAATTTTGAGACTGACTGATTTTTCCAAATGAGGTAAAACAAAAGCAATAGTAAAAAGGAGGGGGAGAAAAAACCCAGATTTTTAAAAGGGCAACCCCCAAAAGGGGAACCCCCTTTGAAATCACTGTTTTGAAGATTTTTTGGGCTCACAGATCCGTAAGTAAGAAATCTTTTTCAAAAAGACTGTCAATGATAATGATACATTTATGTTTCTTTGTCTTTGAATTTTGTCTAAATTGTTGTAAAGTTGTAAAGGTTCCCTGGTTTTAAACGGGAAAACCCAAAACCCTTTTTTTAAAAAGTTTTTTAAAGCCCTTTTAAATGGGTAGAAAGCAGTTAGCCCCCAAATTATTTTGTAGGGGGACAGGGTTTTAAATAAGAAATTGATGTTGTCAGAACCCGGGGCTTTGATTTTTTAATTGCCTGGGAAAGGGAAGGGCCCTTTTAGTTTGGGAGTATGTAAAAAACCGGGGGGAAACAATTTAGGGCAAATAAAGCATGTTTAAAAATGGAAAATTTAAAGGGTTGTCTCATCATGCTGTTTCAAAGTGGGCTTTAGATTAATTTTTCCCTTCCTCTTCCTAAACCAGGTGGGGGGTGGTTCTGTAGCATTTTTGCAAAAAAATTCCCAGCTTTTTCAAATTTGAAACGGGACTTGAAAACCCAGGAGAAATTATCTATAGTGAAAAAGAATTTTCTTTAGTTAAAAAGAAACCCCAAAAACCCAAAATCTGTTCTCGCTGTGGCATCCTGTGTCCCCAAAACCTTTTGGTAACTTTACTCCCTGCTTGCGGCTAAGACAAAGAGAAGGGCAGAGAAGAGGAGAGCAGGGGAAAAAAACCCAAAAAACCCGTGTTTCAATCAGAGCGTTAAAATCTTTTTTACTTCTGGACAAGGAAAAAAAAAAAAAAAAAAAACAAAAGAGGAAATTTTTTAGAAAAAAAACTCTATTTAACATCCCCCACAAGTTAAAAGTAATTTTTTGTAGTGAACCTTTTCAAAAAAAGCACTTACTTGGAAAGGTTTTTAAAAGCCATTTCTTTATTATTTCATTTTCGTGCCTTAAGGGTTTAAAAAAAACGTAAAAAAGGCCCAAAGGAATGGCTGACGCGTTTTTTGGTAGATACTTTGCCCTTTGGTTAACCCGCTGTTTGTTTGTATTGAAGTGGGTCATTTTTTTAGGGGGAAAGGGGTTCCCCCCCTCACAAACTATTTTCACTTCCTTTACCCAATTTAAATTCATTAAAAAAAATTTTGGTACGGGGTTTTCAAATACTACAATTATAAACAAAAAAACAACCTTTGGACTATGTGTTTAAAACTTTCATTAGTTTAATATAAATTATACTGGCTGGCATATACTTTTAAATTTCCCTTTAGTAAAAATTTTTTTTGTGGGCTCAATATTTGTATGCCAAAACATTGCGATAAAATTTAAAACCCCCCGGAATACGGGTTTGAAGTTGAGTATCCGAATTTCCTCTCTCATACGAACTTTGTGCCCCAATTTTTCCCCCCCTGTTTGGTCGCTCCCAATTTTTCTATACCAAACAAAATGAGCTCCATTTTAAACCCTTTTATGTTTTTGCGAAAAAAATGTCGTGCTTTTCCTGAAAAAAATTTTCCCCCCCTTTCCCCCCCTTTTTAATAAATATAGTTTTTCTGAAATGCGGGGTCTTAAAAAATTTAAAGTTTACTTGATCTTATATAAAGCTTATCATTGTGTTGAGCGATTTCGGGTTTGGGTATCGGGCCCCTTTGGGCGATAGTCGAATTTTTTTGGCCCCCATCGATAGGTTTTTCGATTTGGGCGAAAATTTTCCATTTGACCCTTTAAAGTTTTGGGAGAGCAACAAAACCTTTATTCTTAAAACCCCCAAAAGGGCTGGGAAACCCGGAAATTTTCAAGCACAACAGTTTAAAAAGGATACCTGCTACATTTAGGCCCCCAACACTTAGGCATAAAGCCACAGAAAAAAAAGTCACACACCATTCACTTTTCAAAGGGCTTTGTACCACAGCATGACCTTTTAAAACCCGCATCAACCCCCCCAAAATTTTAAAAGTGGGGCCCGAAAGGGGTTTTTATTTGAACCATAAATTTTAAATTGAAAAATGGACATTGAAAATCCCTGTTTCCCGGAATGCAAGCTGACCCTAAAAACCTGCATGACCCCCCGTTAAAATTTAAATGCCGGAAGGAAAATAGTCTTTTAACCAACCCTTTTTGTTTAACTGGTCATTGGGAAAAAACCCTGTCCTGGAAAGCAGCAATGATCCTTAAAACCTTTTGAAACCCAGATTAAAAAAATGCCGGGGAAAAAAAAAAAATCTTTCAACCAAACCCTTTTAGTTGAAGGGGCATGACAAACCTGTCCGGACCGCGCAAAGTCCTTAAACCTGTCTGACCCCCAGATTTTTAAAAAAAATGCCCGGGAAAAAAGGGTCTTTTAAACCCCCCAAATTTTGTTTTACGGGGCTTTGGGCTAGAACTGTTTTCCCGGAATGCCCGTTTTGACCAAATTTAAAAAACCTGTCTGACCCCCAGTTAAAAAGGGCGGAAAAAAGGGGGTCTTTCAAACCCCCAAATTTTTTTTGGGGAAAAAAAATGGGGCTTTTACTATACCTGTCCTGGGAAAAGCAGTATGAACCTTTAAACCCGTTTGCCCCAGATTAAAAAAAAGGGGGGGAAAAGGAGTCTTTTCAACCACCATTTTAGTTGAAAATGGAAATTTTATTACCCGTCCTATGCCACAGCATGACCCCGGGCCCGGGGTTTTCTGGGTGCGGGTTTTGGGCCCCGGTGGCGTCCGTCATCTATTTAACGCGGTTAAAATGCCCCGGGGTGAACCCCCAAAACCCCAAAGGAAAAAAAAGTTTTGCCCAAAGGGGAAAACTGCGGAAGCGGAAAATGTGAGAAAAAAATCCAGCCTTCCTCGTTCAAGTCAAGACCCCCCGGGGAGCGCTTCCCCCGTATGAGTGGGGACCAATTGAGCTTTATTTTAAAAATTCTGGGGGTTTTTTTCACTCCGGGTTTAAACCCCGGGGCCCCCTTTTTTCCCTTGGGATTTTTTTTCTCTTTTTTTCCCAACGTTTTTGGAGGAAATTTGGGCTCCCGTACTTTGTTCTCTGTCCGTGCTCCATTAAATTCCCTGTCCCTTTAAAAACTTACTTTGGTTTAAGTTTTCCTGTACCTCCCTTGTACAAATTCCCAAGGGTTTTTTTTTAAAAGCTATTTTGTTTTCATGGGAAGTTTTTTTTGTAGGTTTTAAATTTTTAAAAAAAAAACATTTTTAAAATAGGGGTGGGGAAACCCACCTGTCTTTGTTTCTCTTTTTTTAAATTTTATTAAAGGGGGTTTTCCCCAATAAAGGGGTTGCTAGCCATGTTAAAAAATCTTGCAAAAAAAAGTCTTTTTGGAAATATGTTCCATTAAAGTGTTTACCTATTCCCTGTTTTTGCAGGGGACCATAAACCTTTTAGCCACTCTTGACAATTTTTTGAAGAACAAAAGTCTGTTAGAAACAAAAAAATTTTTTTAATAGGACCCGTAGTTTAGCTGTTTTCACAAACAAATGCCGCCAAAAATTCAAAAAAATGACCCATGAGCCACTTTGGACAAAATTTTGAAAAACCCAAATGGGTTTTTAGAAACAAAAATTTTTTTTTTTTAAAAGGACCTGTAGTATAGCTGCATGTTTACAAACAAAATGCCTCCAAAAAAATTTAAAGCATGGACCCTTGAGCCATTTGGACAAATTGTGAAGAACAAATGTCTGTTTGAAAAACATTTTTTTTTAATTTGAACCTGTTGTATAGCTGCATGTCACAGCAAAATGCCAAAAATTCAAAACATTTAACCATGAGCCCTTTTTACAATTGTGAAGAACCAATGTCTATTTGAAAAACATTTTTTAGGGAAAAGGAACCCGTTGGGATTGCTTCATTTCAAAGAAGCATGACCCCAAAAAAATTTTAAATTGACTTTTCAGGCCCCTGTTAAAAAAATTTTGAGGGAGTAAAAGCACTTAAAAACCACATTTTTTGTTCCCCCAAAGGGGCCATAATTTTTGTGTTCTCACAAACAAAAATGACCCCTTTAAAAATTTTTAAAAAAAAGCTTCTCAGCCCTGTTAAAAATTGTGAGGGAGAAATGCCACTTTAAAAACCAAACTTTTTTTTATTTCCCAAAAGGGCCATAAATTTTTGCTGTACTCACGCAAAATGACCCAAAAAAATTTTTAAAGACTTCTCAGCACTGTTAAATTTGTAGGCAAAAAATTCCCCAAAACCCTTTTAAAAATCGGAAAAAAATTTTAAAGGAAGTGAAAATAAATTTGGAATTTTGGGTTTTGTCATGAAACCTTGATAAAAAGAAAACGCAGTCCCTTTCAATCTTTGCCAAAAGGTTTCTGTTTTTAAATCTCCCTACCCTGTTTTATCACATTTTTAAAGGAAAAATTAATAAAAATTTTTTTATTTTTAAAAATATAAGGGTCGGATCATTGCTTAAAGCTAATTCAAAACAACCCGGAGGTTATATCTTTTTATGCCCCCTTTTCCCGCCCGCTCTCCCCAGCTTAAATGATGGGGGTCTCCGTTTCTCTTTCAAAGCCGTTAAAAAAAGGTACTATTAATTCATATAAACAGTGGCTGACAAGTGCTGTTTACACATTGCATGGAAAACCTTGCCCGTCTTTTACAGTCTCCCCAAAAGCAAAACCGCAAAAAAAACTGTTGGGGAAATAGAATAAAAATTGGGGAGTAAGAAATGATCATTTTTAAAAAAAAAGTTTTTTCAAGGGGGAAACCCCCTTTTGTTTGGAGGGGGAAAGTGAAATTGAAACCCGGGGAAAAAATTTGGTGACCTTTTGGAAATTTTTTGGGCCCACAAAAATCATCGAGATCCAGCCTGAATTTATCTTTATGAAAGTCAAAACGTTCCCCCTTTATTCCCGTGGGAAAACCCGGGGTCCGGTTGTCTGTAATGACTCCTCCGGGGTGTGCTGAAGGTCCGCTCAAAAAATGACGCTGGCTTCTGGGGAAAGGCCCAAAACCCCCTATGGCGTGGCGGGGCCAGCTCGGGCCATTCGTCCCTTTTGGATACCAGATGTTTTATTGGGTCCGGAAAAAAAAATACAAAAACCTCGGTTGGGTTGGAGACGGGGAGATTAGTCGGGGGCACCATGATCTTTGGGTGGTCTCTGGGGTTTTTGTATGTGTGCCCTGATTTTCATGCGTTGGTGAGGTGGGTAATAAAGATTTGGGCCCGGGGTCAAAACCCTTAGGGGTTTTTGCCCAACCCTTTGGGTGCTGTGCTGCCGTTCGGCTACTTTGGGACTCTTCTGCTGTCCCCGTCGCTGGGTTGTTTCCCCGTGCATTTGTAGAACGTTAAGAAAAAGCAAACTCGATTGTCTCCAAATTTTCTTTAATCAGCAAAAGGTTTTTCAATTTTCCCGCATTTTACCTTTTTTGTCTATTTGGGGGGTGGAAGGAAAGTGCTGGTTTTGTTTTTTACGGGGATCCCGGAGGGTGGCCCCCCAGTAATGTTTTTTACTTTTGATGGCCTTAATTCGGAAAGGGTCAGTTTTGGGGGAAATGGAGGATCCCAAACATCATGTGAGAGATGGGCCTTGATTTTCCCCAAACCTCTGGGTCCCAGGGGGCCCAGGGAAAATGATTCTTTCCTCATCTTACTCCACACCGCACTCAAAATTCGCGCTCCCAACCCCTCTTTCCAAGGCAGGGACGTCGGTTAAATAGGAGGTCTAGGGGAATACCTTCTCCACTCTCTGACTGCCTACCGGCACAGCTTCAGCAACCTAAGCACTGGAATTGCATGAGATGATGCACCTGAGTGCTGATGCGCCACTCTTTAGCCACTAGCTCTTGGGACCGAACCTCAACTGCCTAATGGAAGGAACGGATGAAAAAGATTTGATGAAATGGTTGGGCTCCTTGCTTGATTTGACGGGAGAGTTGAAGGCTGAGTGGTCCGACATCTGTGGGTCGTCTCCTCCTCTCTGTCGTTGGCGGGAACATGTTGTGTTCAGAGTGTCATCGCTACTGTATTCGTTTCTTCAGAACTAAGATCAACCACAATTTCTCATGCTGGACAAGGGGGCATTGTCCGCAACTGGACCAATTTTGGGTGGCTCTTCAAAACTGGACGAGGAGGTGCATGTAGAAACATCTTTCACAGTGCATACACTACTATCGGGTGATAATCAACCCCGAGGTCCTGCACCGCTGGATTGTTCAGGCCATGTGTCTCCTTGTACTAGCGTAATGGCTAATTGCGCTGCTGCCACAATCGCTGGAGCATGTGGAGGGTGGATTGCACAGCGGTGTTGCCACAAGTCCTCCAACAAATTGTCAGGTTGACGCGGGGAGGCACTCTGATGTTGAAGATGCACAATGCAGCCGAGGCGGGTACCTTGCTGCGGGGTTGCGATTCGGGCGGATGTGCTCCTGACTGGGGTATGGAGATGGAAGGAGACCTGTTTCTTCTCGTACCTTCTCCCGTCCATGTGCTACCCGCCCCTCCTTTGCTCGCTTACCACCTGCTTTTCGACTCCATGTTCAGTATAAGATTATAAGAAAATTTGAGAAGGTATGGAATATGTTTAGAATGTCTTCATATGTATATAGGACGGCAATTATTCTCATTCAAACAAGCGACCATCAGACTATTCTCATATCCCCTCTTGAATCAAAAACAAAAATTGCTGGATTCAAATTTTTAACCTGCAAGGTGGTCTCTTATCAATCGCCTAAATCTGGACTGGGGCAAAGTGCGAAAAAACTCGTATCTGTTATGTTTTTGTATAATACACGGTATTTTTTTGCACCCATATTACATTTTCACGTGGTGTCTATAAATTAAATTGCTGTCTCTTTCAGATGTGTCGTGCAAAGCTGCGTTCCACATGATCTAGCTGTTATGCGCAAAGTTCAAAAAAATCATGTTATCTCGACTTTCTTATTATGTTTTATGTTTAATACAACGGTATTTTTGCTACTTTATATTTACCTGTGGTGTCTATAAATTGCTGATTTTCAGCATTTACGTGCAAGCTGCGTGCGCAATGAACAAGCTGTGTTAGTTATTAATTTTAATTGCGCCAAAAGGTCTAAAACAAAGTATCTGACAATGTATTTAGGGTAATAATAATGTATTTTTTGCACCTTTCAATTCAACTGTGGTGACTATAAAATTTGCGGTTTTCAGTTTTACGTGCAAGCTGCGTCAATGAACAAAGTGTAGTGCGCATAGTCAAAAAACATCCCGTTTTGTTATTTTTGAGTATTATATACAACGTATGTTTTGGCTACCTTTCAATTCCACCTGTGGTGACTATAAAAAAAAAAAAACTGGTGTTTAAGATTTATCGTGACAAGCTGCGTCTATGTTCAAAGCTGGAGTGCGCAAAGTCAAAAAACTCGTTTGATGTTATGTTTTCGTATTATACACGGTATTTTTGCACCTTTCTAATTCACACTGTGGTGACTATAAGAATTGCTGTTTTCGGATTTACGTGCAAGCTGGCGTCAATGATACATAGCTGTAGTGCGCCAAAGTCAAAAAAACAAGTATCTGACAATGTATTCGGGTATTAAATGTTTTTTTTTGCACCTTTTCCTAATTAACCTGTGGTGTGACTATAAAATTGCTGTTTTCAGATTTACGTGCAAGCTGCGTCAATGAACAAAGCTGTAGTGCGCCAGAAAAGGTCAAAAAAACTCGTATCTGTTATGTTTTCGTATTATACACGGTATTTTTTGCACCTTTAATTCAACCTGTGGTGACTATTAACATTGCTGTTTTAGGATTTACGTGCAAGCTGCGTCAATGGAACAAAGCTGTAGTGCGCCAAAGTCAAAAAACAAGTATTGAAAGGTATTACGGATAATAATAATGTTTTTTTGCACTTTCTCAATCACCTGTGTGTGACTATCTATATTGCTGTTTTAAGATTTACGTGCAAGGCTGCGGCATTGAACAAAGCTTAGGTAGGGGCGCCATAGTCAAAAAACAACCCCACCTGTCTGGGAAATTGTATTCAGGATATATAATGTATTTTTTTGCACCTTTCCAATTCCCTTGCGGTGACTATATATTTGCTGTTTTAAGATTTACGTGCCAAAGCTGAGTCAATGAGCATGCAGTTGTGGCGCCCAAGTCAAAGAAAACACGGTATATGTTTTGTTTCGTATAATAACCACGGTATTTTTTTGCACCTTTCATTTCACCTGTGGTGACTATAAATATAGCTGTTTTTTAGTTTTTACGTGCATGCTGCGTCAATGACAAGCTGTAGTGAGCCAAAGTCAAAATCAAGATCTTGAATGTTATTCGGGTAATAAAATGTAGTTTTTGCACATTATCAATTCACCTGTGGGTGACTTATAAAGTGCTGTTTTCAGATTTTCGTGCAAGCTGCGTCTAATGAAACAAATGCTGTTGTGAGGACAAAATAGTCAATAAATACACGTGATTGTTTTTGTTTTCACTTATTAAATACACGGGTATATTTTGACATTTCAATTCACCTGTGGTGACTATAAAATATTTGCTGTTTTAGAGATTTTCTTGAAAGCTCTTCAATTGTACAAAGCTGTAGTGCGCACAGCAGAAGTCATATTAACACTTGTATCTGAAATGTATTAGGATACTAAAAATGTTTATTTTTGCTCCTTTCAATTCACATGTAGGTGGGACTATTAAAATAATTGCTGGTTTTAAGAATTTACCGAGTTCAGCTGGCGTCAACGAC
The DNA here is from genome assembly GCA_025379985.1 of Phyllomedusa bahiana. Classification (NCBI taxonomy): domain Eukaryota; kingdom Metazoa; phylum Chordata; class Amphibia; order Anura; family Hylidae; genus Phyllomedusa; species Phyllomedusa bahiana. The sequence goes on along the minus strand of JAODAL010037221.1, from coordinate 6,060 downwards.
CATAGCTGTAGTGCCTTTTAAAGTCAAAAAACACTTTTTCTGCTTATGTTTTCGTATAATACACGGTATTTTTTTGCACCTTTAAATTCATCCTGTGGTGACTATAATTGCTGTTTTCATATTTTTTCGTGCAAGGCTGGTCCAATGAACAAAGCAGGTAGTGCGCAAAGTCAATAAAAAAAAACACGTATCCACTGTTATGTTTTGTATAATAACGGTATTTTTTGCACCTTTCAAATTCACTGTTGGTTGACTATAAAATTGATGTTTTCTAGATTTACGTGCAAGCTTGCAGTCAATTGATACACAAAGATGTAGTGCGCCAAAGTTCAAAAAAACTCGTATTCTGTTAATGTTTTCGTATAGTATAATCGGTATTTTTTGCTACCTTTTCAATTACACTGTGGTTACTACTAAAATTGCTTGTTTTCAGATTTTTAAGTGATGAGGTTGGATATTATGAACAAAGTGGAAGAGGGATAATTATTGAATTGGAATAACCTATCCTGAATAATGTATACTGATAAAAAAAAGTGAGTTTTTGCACCTAATCAAGACCTGATAAAGGGCAAATTGAAGAATCCAAGAGACTCGGCACTTCTTGTTATAAAGTAGTATAATGAGGTTCAGAGTGTTATTAAAGGTTAAAAGTTATGCAGGTATCATATATATCTGCAAACACGAGAGAGACCTGCAGTTATAAGAAATGATGGTACCCTAATATAAGGTTCAGGCTGCCCAATATCTGGAAATATTTAATAGCAAAAATGTTAATAATAATAGATATGCAGTTTGCTATTGTTACACTTAGTAATTGGTGAACACTTTATCAGTGTTCTTTATAGAGCTTGTATGTGTTCGCTCGCGGGACCCCCCACCTCGGCTAACACGTGAAACTTTACAGCGGTAGTTGCTAACTTTAAATTTTCTCTACCTTAACTACATAAAATCTTCAATCTCTAATCTAAGAAATTGTTAACGGGTTTTCCAAACCATTAAGCTAATAGTGAGGTTCTATGTTCAGGTAATTGAATATTTTTCGCTGAGCTGTTTGGGAACAGGCAGAGCGCTCGTCCTAATGCTTGGAGACGCTGCAGATGACACTGATCATGAACAGGAAATCGAATGTTCTATGTAAACAGAGAGTCTATGTGATTTTTTCCAGCTATCGCATCCTTACACATTCCACAAAGTCATGAAGTCGCTCTACAAATCTCTCAACCTGCTCTTATTCTGTATATTCTGATGTGCTGGCGCCAAAATTAAAGGAAGCGGCCGAAAATGCCACGGAATCTTAATAGTTGAATGCTACAGATTTTGCCTCTTTAATTATAGCTTGATGCTTATAATAATTTCGTTCAACACATAAATATCATTTGCCGGAATTTCAACTTGTCGATAAATAATCGCTAACACTTTACTTATCACATATCTCGCAGTACATATCCATAAAAATAAACGTGGATCAGTGTAACAGTTTATAAATTTACAGTATTATATATTCTTTATTTTCTGTTCGATTCGCTTTGATTTTTAGAATATTTGTTTAGTTGACTATTGCATACGTTACACCTACGACCACCCCGCATGGGAATATCATGTTTTGTTGCATCCATGTTTTTCCCTTTCATATTCTGCGGGGTTTTTAATGAAGTTACTAGGTGAGATTTCATTCCCTATCGTTCATTCTTTTTTTGGGACACATTTTATTCCCGTATCAATCATTTTTGCTAAATCCCTTTCTTGTCTTAAAGGAGTTGTCTCCCTTCAGAGTTTCAGAGAATGCATGAATGAAATACTCTGTCACTTCCTGGTTCAGACTGACTCATTTGCATAAGCTCCATGCTTGTACAGCTCCATGCTGTGCTTTCAGATGCTAATTAGATCAATTAGCTTCTCAAACTACTAACAGGACTTCTTATCTGATCCCAAAAAAAAAAGCCCTAATTCAGTTCTGTTTATTTTACATAAATCAAGCTTTTTACTGCTGAGCAGCACAGGACACTGCCATGACCTGTGTGATGAACTCACTCACTGTTATCTCATTGAACAAACACAGGGGGAGAATTGTTTACAGGTCAGTTACGGAGGGAACTGAATAGCCAGGGAGGTCATAAATTCAATTGTATCTCCTTAGGGAAAAAAGTGGAACAAAGCAAAGCAAATTTGGAAAATGTCTTTATTTTGTGTTCCCTGCAATTTGAAAGCTATTCTTTGTAGCGAGACAACTTCTTTAATACATTTATATTCTTATGAAAACTCTTTTTTATTTTTTCAAACTCTGCACTATATGCTGTAGAAAAAATTAGACCTTTTTTAAATTTGTCTTTTTTCCACTCCTGTTTTTTATTTTCTTTTGTCAAAAATTCCCCTTGTGTTTTGTTCTTTATTTTGTGCAGTGCTTTCTCTATTTGAACTATGTTATATCCCCTTTCTGTTAACCTCTGTATAATCCTATTTTTTCTATCTCATAATCCTCATCATTCGTGCAAGCTCTTCTTGCACGAATAAATTCTCCAAGAGGGATAGAATCTATAGTATGTCGTGAGTGACTACTGTTGGCTCTGAGAATAGAATTTCCACTATTTGGGTTTACGGTATAAAGATGTTTTGACCTTTGTTTTCTGTAAATCACCTACTAATTGGATATCAAGGAATGCAATGCTAGTTTTATTGCTAAAAGAGGTAAATTTTAAATTGAAGGGATTTAAATTAACATATTCAACAAACTCTGGTATGGACGCTACTTCACCCTCCATACGATCATAAGATCGTCTATGTATGGGCCCCTACCAGAGGAATGCTGTCAGCAAAGGCATTATTTTGATGGAAAATTGCCTGATATTCCCACCATAACATGTACAGGTTGGCAATGGCCGGTGCAGAGGTGGAACCCATAGGAACCCCCATGATTTGTATATAGAAATCTTTATCAAACCTAAAATAATTATGCTTGAGTAGAAAATCTATACTTTCAAGGAAAATAGTGAAACATTTTCTTCCCCAAGCACTGGATTTTTGTAGGTGAAAATTGAAATTTCTGATAAGACCAAGGTTTGTGGGATATTAAGTAGAGACTCACAACATCTAATGTTAGCCAGGTGTAAACTTCCATCCATACAAAATCTGAAATTCTGTAGGGCCATTTTGCTATCTTTGAGATAGCCTGGAGTGGGTTTTTACCAATGTTGCAGATGTTTTTCCACAAAATCACTCAATCTGGCTGTAAAACTGTTAGTGTGGACACTATGGGTCTCAAACTTGGGGGGAATTATTTTTTAATGTAATTGGGTACTCCAAAAAAAACTGGAGTCTGCGCATTTTATTTTCCAAAAATTTCCCTTTTTGTTTAGTGCCCCAGCACCCCCAGATGTACTCCCTAAATCGGTATTTTTAAACAAATTTTCTTTTAAAAAACAGAACGGGGATCTGATCTTAATTTTTTTGTACGTTTGGGGTATCCTCTAATAAAACCAAAATAATGTCTCATATAGCCCAGAAATCCATGATAACGGTAGACCCAAACCCCTTTATCGATTTTTTTTATAGTAAGATTTTTATTTTATTTTAGTTGTTTAAGGGCTATAAATTATTTTTGTCATGTTTTTTTTAGATTTTTACCTTTTTAATTTTTGGATGTAAATCCCCAAAACACTTTCCCCATCAATTTTTGGAAAGTTTCCCCTTGCGGGAAACCACTGTTTTTTAGGGGGTAAACCCGGGGGGTTTGTTTTATGAAAGTTTACATCTGTAAAGGTCAATTTTTTTTTTTTGGGGCCGGAATTTTTTCTCTGTTTCCCGGGTTTTGGACACCAAATTAGTTTTTGTTGGGTTCCCTTGAACATGGGGGTCAAAAAATTCTTTCTGTAAAAACCCACTTTTTTTTAAAATTTTTGTTTTCAGGTTTTACCCTGTTTCCCCCTTCCTTTTTTCCCAAAGAAGTGCTTTTTTTATTTTAAAAACCCCAAACCCAATCTTTTTAACCCCAATCATAGTGTAAAAAAAGGGGAAAAATTTCCCCGGTGGGGGCCAAAAATTAAAGGGCCTTTTTCTTTTTTTTTTTAACGGGTATTGTGCCTCTGTAAGAAAAAAAAGGGGTTAGACTTTTACTATTTCAAAAACTTAATGGAAAAGTTCTCGGGGAGGTTTTATTTTTTTCCTTGTTGCCCTTTTTTGTTTGGGTTTTTTTTTTGGGGACCCCCTTTCCCTTTTTTTGGTGATTTTCCCTGTCTTTGTGCTTTGATACTTCATTTTTTTTAAATTCATTTTAAATCGGGGTCCTCTGTTGTGAACGTTTTTTAAATTTTGTGTTTGAGCCCGAGGTGACATCATCCGTGTGGGTCTATACCGAAAAGCTGACCCTTTCATTGCTCTCATGCGGGCGTCTCGATGTTTAATATTTGGGTCTTGAATACTTCCCGCGAAGTATCATTTTTCCAAAGTATAAACTTTTTTTTTGGCATAATTTTTCAACATCTCTTGATATTTCTGTTTTTTTTTCCCATGATAATTTTTTTCTATTTTTATTGATGTTTACTTGTATAAATGCCTTTTTAGGGTTTTCAAAATTTGGGTCTTTCCCGGTAAGAATTATTAGGGTATTTCCCCTTATTTTGGGAAATTTTTGGGAGTGTAATAAATGTCGGATTTTTCTTTATACGGAGCCCCCCCGGGGGGTGATTTTTTTTTTCCAAAAAAGTAATGGGGGGAATTTTTGATCCCCCATAGTTTTAAATTTTTGTATTTTGTATTTTTTTTTATTTTTTCTTTTATCTTTTAAAATTTATTTCCTTTGGTGGTTGCTGGAAACCTTCTCTCCCAAAAACCTTCAGCTATTTTTTTATAGTCTGTCCATATTCCATTTTGTAAAAATTTTAATAATATGTTATTATTCTTTCCCAAAAAGAGTAAATGGAACAATTTTGGGTGGGGTATTTTCCCAAGTTTTTTTTTATGCCCCAGTCCCTTAAAAAATAAAAAAGCTAATTTTTTAGAAAGGGAGCCTCAAAAGGGGGATCCTGGCCCTTTTTGGGGGTTTCAAAATCTTAAAAATAACAAAAGGTTTCACCGAGAAAGAACATAAAAACATGCCTTGGGTGCTATGAAAGTGCTTTTTTGATTTTAATTTTTCAAAATTTGGGGGGTTTTTTATACCCCCTTTGGGAAATTTAGTAATAAGGGAGCAAACAATGTAGCTGGGTGTGAGGGTTTTTGGCACGGGCCTTATCTATGGACCACTCCTCACGGCTTCAGGAAAAGTCCCGGAAAAACAGGATGGAAAATTTGACTAGGGGCCCCTTTTTGGATTTCAAACGATCTTAAAAAACAAATACAGGCACCATTTTGTTTAAAACATTAATGGGCAAAAGGTATACATACAGTTTTACATGCTGAAAATATATAAGTATGTGCCCATTATGTTTTTTAAAAATTATGTAAAAAATGTGAGGTATATATAACCAAAACATTAAAATTGAGACCCCCAAAAGGGTCCCCAACCCCTTTATTAAATCTTTTTCCCATCCACAACACTATTATCCTTTTATGCACCTTATCTTTGGGAATTTTTAAAAATTTTTTTAAAATCCTTTTAGGTTTTTTATACTTTTGGGGCCCCTTGTGTGTGGGAGCACACCTTGAAAAAAGACTGATTCAAAAACAAACCCAAAATTTTTAAAAGGGGAAGGATTTAGGGGCTCACCTTGATTGCCCGTCTTCAATCAAACCCGGTATGCCTTATACAGCCCAAACCCAAATTTTAAAAACGGGGGCCGTCCCCCCTTTCCCGGACACAAAAAGTAGGGAAAAATTGCAAAAAGGCCTTTCTTGAATGGTATAAAAGCCGTTTTTTTTAATTTTTTCAATCTTCGTGAAAAAGGGTAAAAAAACGTAATACAGGCAATGGTAAAAGGTGCGGTTTCTGGCTAGATTTCCCAAAACCCTTGTTCCCCCAGATGTCAGTTTGTATTGAAAATGCTCATTTTTATAGGGGGGGAAAAACTTCCGCAAACACAATCTATGTTTACTTCCCCTTTTCTACTGAAATTCCCTTCATAAAAA
>JAODAL010037220.1:0-40684 GCA_025379985.1 Phyllomedusa bahiana | reverse complement strand
GAAAATGCACTTTAAAATGTCATCCTACCCCCCAACATGTTTCACCACTAAACGGCTTCATCAGGGTAAGGGTGATTTCTCACCTCTGTCTACAAAGTATCACCCACTGAAGAGGGTGTTACAAGGAAAGCCTTATATGTTTTATGTCCATTAGATTAGGATAACTGCCCAAGTAGGTCTTGGGATCCCGTACTGAGTTAGTAAATTGCTGTAATAAAATAAGGTTTTCCTGTTAAACAGTGGGTTTCCACCAGACTTGAAATGGAAAAGGAGTTATTCCTTCAGAAGTGGGAAAGGGAAAAATTGAGAGGTTAAAAAATCAGTTTTTAAATAGTGTGTATTGAGGTTAAGTACATAATAATAGTTACGTTTTAGTGTTTTATAGATTGAGAACTGATAGAGTTTAAGTTTGCCTACGGCAAAATAATAAATATAGTGATGACTAGCTGACTCCCCAAAACAGCTGTCTGCAGAAGGTAAACCTTATGGAGGATTTGCTGGCTTAGTTTAAACGTCTCAGTCATGTTTCAAGGCTCTTTAGTGGATTGGATGTGACTATAAGAGATGCTACTTGTAGTAGATGGCACCAGAGATCCTGATTTTTTTTCCGAAACCTCATATGAATATTGGGTTAAACTCCTAATAGAGCCTCTTATACTTATTTCTACGGGTGTGCTTCATGGATGAGTAGTTATATAAGGTAATCAAAGACTGGAAATAAAGCACACAAAATCCCTGGCTAATGCTCAACTGCTACATCACCTAGTCATGTACTTTTAGTGTTGCTTGACTAGGGCCTGGTTCCATTCCACACCTGTTCCACCAAATCTGTGAAAAAAAAAATTTCTAACCCTATATCTATTTCTAACTATAACCTTATCTCTAAGTGATGCTGAAAAAATATATTTAACTTCTTAAAACCCCTAAAAAACTTAACCCAACTCCTAAGCCCAATTTAGGGTTAGGGTTGATTTCTTTTTTTGGGTGTGGTGGGGGGGGGGGGGGGCGTTGAATCTAAAGTGCAATCCTAAACAATACAATGTAACAGGTTAAATCACGTATACACTATTTCCCATGAATAAGATGAAGCCTTCCTTCAGCACAAAGATGAAGCCCTGGCCATAGATTTGCCCACAAGGAAGAAAGGGAAACACCCAGTGGGCTCCTGAGCATGGCGGGCTTGGGGTTACTTTTCAGGGAGAAAGGCAGAGAAAGAGACGCAGAAAGCAAGAGGCATATGCAGTCATGTACAGTAGCTGTAGGGTGGACCCCAGGAATCATCTTTACTGTTGGACCCCAAGAATCAACTTCACTGGTGGGCCCAAGAATCAACTTCACTGGTGGACCCCAAGCATCAACTTCACTGGTGGACCCTAAGAATCAACTTCAATGGTGGGCCCCAAGAATCAACACCACTGGTGGGCCCCAAAAATCAACTTCACTGATGGGCCCCAAGCATCAACTTCATTGGTGAGCCCCAAGTATCAACTTCAATGGTGGACCCCAAGAATCAACTCTACTGGTGGGCCCAAAGAATAAACTTCACTGATGGACCCCAAGAATAAACTTCACTGGTGGACCCAAGAATCAACTTCACTGGTGGACCCCAAGCATCAACTTCACTGGTGGACCCCAAGAATCAACTTCACTGGTGGACCCCAAGCATCAACTTTCATTGGTGGACCCAAGAATCAACTTCACTGGGGGACTCCAAGCATCAACTTCACTTGTGGACCCCAAGCATCAACTTCACTGGTGGACTCCAAGCATCAACTTCACTGGTGGACCCCAAGAATCAACTATAGAAGTGGACTCCAGGAATTAGCTCCTGTGATGAGCCCAAAAAAATTTTCAACCTCATTTAAAACTTCCCTGGGGGGATTCCTAGAATTAACTCTACTTTTGAGCACCAAGAATCAACTCCACTGGTAATCCTCCAGAATTAACTCTACTGGTGGGCCCCCAGAATCAACATGACTGGTGTTGGTGAAAATCCCCCCCGGGCCCAACTATGAAGGGAATATTTGCCACTTTAGACAAAGAGTTAAGAAAAAATCAAATAAAATTTCTGGCGCTCAGGTTTGGGGGGAAACAAAATGGTTGAATGATGTGCCAATAACTATTTTCCCAATTTTGTACTTCTTATTGAAAAAAAATCAGGATTTTTTTACTAAAATATAAAACAAAAAAAAAATTGGGGAAACCCAAATTTTTTTGCAATGCATACTGTGAGACATTTGACAGGCGGCTTTAAATTGAGGGGGGGGTTTATTTTTTCCCCTAGAAATGCTCCCTATGGGGCCCTTTGGGGAGAAAAGTGGAGCAATGCGGTCACCGATAAAACCCGGGTCCCCAGGTGAAGGAAACCCGGACAGTTTGTGTTTTCAGTAACAATATTTATTTGACATGTTGAAAAATTAGGCGGTTCCAATCCGTTTTTGGCGGGGCCCGGCTTTTCCTGGAGTGGTCAAAGACCCGGGTGGGGGCCACCCCCACGCCCCGGGTTTTGAGGGCGGGGCTAAAGGCCTATGGGGGCCCGGGGTCGCGGGGCCAATTGCGGGGGGTTTTGGATTTTTTTATCTGTTTTTTCGGGAAAAAAGGACCGTCTAAAAAGGGAAAACCTGCTGTAATTGCACAACCCTGTGCCAAAAAAATTGCGGGGAAAATCCTGGGGTCAAATCAGAGCTCTCCCGAGCGGGTTATTTATTTTCTTTTTTTGCCAAATTTCAAGGTTTTTTTTTGATTTCCGTTTTGCTGAAAATTAAACCCGGGCAACCCCTGGACTTGAACTGTAATTTTGTGCCCCTGTTCTGTCTGCTAAAGGGTCCTGTTTGGCCTCCCTGTTGTTTTGGTCCCCCCTTTCACTTTATGGTGCTTCGGGATGGGGGAAACCCGGGAACGAAAAGGGAACTTTACACCTTTTTTAACGGATGTTTTGCTAAAAATTCCCTGTCCGGGGTTTTAAAGCTGCAAACTTGGAATGAACTGCTGAATCCCCAGTTAATCCAGGCCAACCCAGCCCCCCAACTGATGACTCCCAAACCAGCGGGAAGGGGGGGGCCAAAGGGAGGCCTTTGCGAGCTCGGGGCCTGAAAAAATTCTTTGTTGTTAGGGGGCCAATCGCCCCTCGCCCTGCATGAAAACAGCACATTAACCGACAGTTTCGGAGCGGGCCCAAAAGCTATGGCCCAAAGGGTGTGCAGAGGACCCCAAGGCCCCCCTTTCCCGCCCCCGGTGCTGCTGTACAGACTTTCCCCTGCAGAAGGATGACCCCAGGGGACGACGTTGGGCCTATCTTTTCCGTTTTTAAAAGGGTGGCAAAAGCGTGAGAGTCAACTCCTGCGCCCCACGGGGGTAGGTGGGGGGGCACCCTTTTCCTAAATGGGGGACCACAAAAAGGCTTTATTTCCCCCAAGCGGGCAAAAATGCCAAAGGGTACTTTTCCAAGTTAAAGGTGAGTTTTCTGGCTCGTTTGGGGGGGGGTAAACCCAAAAGTCCCCGCGTTTGGGCGGTTTTACAAAACGGCCCTTTTTTGGGACCACCCCTTTCCCACCCGGGTTCTCAGATGTACAAACCCGATTCACCTGGTGAAAAAAGGGGGCTCACCGGAAGGAAAAGTCAACGTTTTGGGGCGGATGGTGGAACTGGTGGGTTACTGGACAATTTTTACCCCCGGGTCGTTTGCCCCCAAAGATCCAGCGCTGGGTGGGGAAAAAAGGGGCCCCTTTAAAGGGAGGGCCGAAAAACCTTTTTCGGGCCTGATCGAGTATAAACCACTAAAGGATTTGGGTTACAAGTTTGGGGCCTTGCGTATGCTCCAACCCCGGGAACAGCAAAACCGTCGGGGATTTTGGGAAGGGGGTTTTCCCAAAATTCAAAAGGGGGTTTGAGAAATTTTCCCAAAGGGGGGAGGGGGCCCCGGGAAGGGGGGATCCTAGGGAGGGGAGGAAAAGGCCCCAAATGGACATTTTCCCGTGCAAAGGGCAAAACCCTTTGTTTGGGGGCCCGGGGTTTCCCCTTGTTGTGTTGCGGGGTTAGTGGCCCGGGGCCCAAATGTTGCGGCAAAAACTGCCCCTTTTTTTAAACCATGGAACCCATAAATTGTGATACGGCTAGACGGGGGGTTCCTTTTTTTTGCAGGGGCCAAGTATGTCTGCAGAGACTGTATTTGGAGACTGATCCCCAAAATCTGAAATAAAGGGTGAATGACTTTCCAGGGACAGCTCTACTGGACCTCCGGAATTTTCTAGTCACTTGGTGCAATGCCCCCTTTGATCGCCCCTTTACAACCATCACGGGGGGGCTTTTGGGGGGTCCTGGTGCATCCAAAGGGGACCCCAAAAGGGTACCCCTACCCCCCTTTAGGGGGAAAATGGGGGATATTTTGCGGACATCCCTTTTCATGAAGGGGGTGTTTTAAAAGGCCCTCTCAGGCAAAACGGTGATTCTGGGGGGGAATTTCCCCTTATTCGGGGACTTGGGCAAAAATGTTTTACCTTTCACGGTAAAAGTTAAACGGTAAGGGTTTCAGGTTTTGCCATGTTAAACCCGGGCCCTTTTTGGCCCGTGGGGTTAGGGACACCTGCGTAGGGGGGCCCACGGGAAGGGTTTTTGATATTTTTTCCCCTAGCAGTTTCTGGTTTGGGGGGGGCTGAGGAGCAGGGAAAATTTGGCTGCTATTGCCTGTTTTTTAGGGGGTTCACGGGATAACTTTGGTACAGTTTCGCTTTCGAGACCCCCCCTTTGGGCAAAAGCAAAGGGAAAAATATTAAGGGGTGGTAAATTTGGAGACCTCAATACCCAGGGGCCCGTTTAGGGGTTTTAACCCCGGGGGCAAAGGGGAAAAAAACCCGTTTAAACGACCATTTTAAAAACAGGAAATTGAAAAAATTTTGGGGGAGGTGGTGGGGGCAATTTGGTACCCCACCCCCAATCGGAAAATTGGTCTTTGACCTTCCCTTTAAAAATTTTTGGGGGAGGACCTTGGGGCACTGAAAAAAAACAGAAACGCTTTCCCTTCCCAGAATTTTTTAAATGGCCGGGGTGTATACTGATGTAAAAGGGGGGTCGGGGTGAGCCCTCCCCTAAAAGTGTCAATTTTGTCAGCCCCGGGATGCCCCTTTCCAGGGCCCCCTGGTGCCCCGGGCCAAACACCCAAAATTTACCCTTTGAGGGGGAAATTGCGAGGGATCTAGGGGCCCTCAAATAAAGTCGGGTTGTTCCCATAAGTAATAATTGGGGGGGGTTGGGATTAGGGCCCCCTTTAACCCCCGGAGGCTGTGCCTTTGCGGAACACCCTTTCAAAAAACTTTGGGCGAAGGAGGTTTGTTCCTTTATTTTTTTCCCCTCGTACAGGAAACCAAAAAGGAGTTTCCTAAAAACCCAAAGGGAATTTCCCTTTTCATGTCCGGGGTCATAGAAGGGTTATGCAAGTTATACTTTTTAAACTTTTGGGTTTACCCCGTATAAACCCCCAAACGGGAGGGTTCTTGTTGAACGATTTAACAAGGAGGGCTCAAAAGAAAAGCAAAAAGAAGGGGTCGGGTAAAGGAGGGGGAAAGGAATTTGGGAAATGTCTGCTCCCAAATATTTGTTGTTCTTCAGCCCGGGGAAAGGGGTTCCCCCAGCCCCCTTGACGGGGAAACCCCCCTTTTTTGATTGGGTCTATGGTAAAAATGCCCCACAGGGATTTCCTGGATATGGGCCCAAGGAGCCCTTTTGGGAGCAAAAAGGGCCCCACGCCCCACGGGAAAGTGTTTGGAGTATACCCCTAATGCAAAAAGCCCGAAATCGCAGCGGTTATCCCCACTTTTTAGGGGAACATTTGGGAAAAAACACAAAGGCCCGGGGAGCCCGGGGTTATTTAACAAAATCGGCCCAAAAGTGAGGAGTTTTAAACCCCTGGGGATCGGGGGGCTATTGCCGTCCCCACCTAGAGAGCAAGTTCCTGGCCCCAAAGTGGAAAAAGGGGGCCTATGAGGTTTTGGAAAAGTGGGGGAAAGGAAAATTTACAAAAGTGTACCCCCCGGTGGGACGAAAAGCCAAAAAGCAAGTGATCATTTTAAAATTTTATTTAAAACCCTTTTGGAAGGACGGGGAAAAACCCGGGCCCGGCGGTGAGTCCCCCCCAGATTTGGTGGTTACAGAGGGGTGTTTTGTATCAAGGTCCCGGGTCAAAGCCCTCAGAAAGCAGGAGAAAACGGGAAAATTCATACGGGAGAAAAAAGGGAAATGTGTTCTTCGGGGGGTTCCAGGGGAAGCACTAATTTTCCAAAAAAACTTGACATTGTCACGGGCCCCCTGGGGGTTTAAAGGTGCTTTTTAAAACCCTTACCGATTTTCCATGACCCTTAGACAGGCCATATTGGGGGGTCAAGAAGATGGTTAGACTCGGGGGGGATTAAAAGAGTCAAAAGCGAGTGGTCGACCCCTTTTGTGCTCCCCCCAAAAACCCGGGATGGGCTCAAAAAAGTTCTTTTAATGATTTCCGAAAAGTTAAATTGAAGTCTCAAGGTTCATGCGTCCCCAATGCCAGGGTCGCGGGGAAAAATTGAGAGTTGGGTCATGCAAGATATTTTTCTACCCTTGACCTCCTAATGGTACTTGCAAGTTCCCCGACCGTTTCAAGCCAAAGAAACGGTTTTTGGGTTTTAAAACCGGGAAGGGTTTTCCAGAAAACGTCTGCCTGCCCTTTGGGGGGTTTGCAGGGGGCCCCGGCCCCCTTTTCCAAAAAGGTTAATGGATGTATCCTCAAGCCCCATCTCGATATGCTTCGGGAAATATCGGGGAGACATCATAATCTTTAACGAAGACGGGGAACAGCCAAATCTGCCAAAGGTAAAAGGAAATTGTTTAAAATTTTCCCTTTAGGGGGGGCCGGGTTTAACAGAAAAACCCAAAGGAACTGCGTTTTTAGGACTGGGGGGAACCCCGGGGGAAACCGGGGGGGGTACATTTAGGTAGGGGTTTTTTAAAAAAACGCAGTTTAATAAGGTGGAGGCGTAAAAAAAGGGTTTTGGCCACAACCCACAACCCAAAAGGCTTTTTGAGGGCCTTTTTTTAGGTATCGGGGGTTACTATCGTGGGTTTCGTCCCTAATTTTCCTTTTTATAGCACCCCCAAAACCAAACCCTTGACAAAAAAAGGGGAATCTGCCATGGCACTTGGAACCCAGATGCAGGAGGGCTTTCCCAATTGTTGAAAATGGCCCTTTGTAAAAACCCAGTACTGATCACCCCAAACTTTAAAAAGGGCTTTTATTTTTACAGAGGATGCGTTGATATGGGACGGGGGTGCAGTGTTTTCCCCCAGGAGGTAAACCGGAGAAGAACATCGGGTCCATCCCAAAGGGCGGGAAAGTTTCCACTCCCGCAAGAGGAACTACAGTATTGTGGAGCGAGATTTGTTTTGGCCAACAAGTGGGCCCTGGAGCCCCCTTTTAAGTACTACCTACTGGGGCGTCACTTCGGGTTTGGGCCCACAGACCCTCACCCAAAACCGGAAAGGTCCCAAAAAAAGGGAAGAAATTTGCCGGGGTTTCACCAGATTTTTCCCGGGACACTGCAAAATTTAAAAGTTTTTCTTTTAACAAAAGGGCAGGAAAACTGCGGGGGCAACGCTGAGCACTGTCAAGGACCCCTTTGGTAGGAAAAATTTGCCCGACCCCATGGGTTCGAACAGAGGGGGGGGTATGTGAGACGGGGGAACAGGGGGAAATTATAGGGGGGAAAGATTATTTCTCCTAAAGGGTTTTCTCCTATGGGGCCCTTTGGGGGGTATGTGGAGCAATGCGTGCCCAACCGAGAAGGGCCGGGGCCCCTGGGTTTAAGGGAAACCCGGGACATTTGTGTGTCGGTAAAACTTTTTTTACTGACATTTTTTGGATAAAAAAGGGGCCCCAATTCCCGTTTTTGGGTTTGGGGGTCGGTTTTTCCTGGAGTGGTCAAAAGAGCAGGGGGGTGGCCACTCCCCCGCCCCAGGTGAGGGGGGGGGCTCAGGCCTTTTAAAGCCTGGGTCTGCAGGCCTGTCCCGGGGTCTGTTTGTAATTTGGGGGGGGCCCCAGAGGAAAGACCTTCCTATGAAAAACCTGGGGTTAAGCTCCAAGCGGGTGCCAAGTACTATCGGGAAATTGGGCCCCTGGGAAAGGGGCGCTCTACGAGAAAAAGGTATTTTTTTTTCGGTTTGCCTAATGTAAAGGGGTTTTGTTTGATTTCCATTTTGCTCCCAATTTAAACCCCGGGGAAACCGCCTGGCCCTTGGGAAACTGTAATTTTGTGTCCTTCCCTTTTTGTCGCTGAAGCCCACGCTGCCTACCTTTTGCGGGCCCCCTCCAAAAATTTATTTGTATAAAATGTTCTATTTGGATTTTTAAATATTGGTATCGTACCCATTCTTTTCTTTAATTGTTTTTACTTTTAATATTATTTTTACATATTTTATTTTTTTAAATTTTGTTAATTTTTTTATTTTGGTTTGTTTCTTTTTTCACTATTTTCTTATTTAAACTTCGGTATTTAAATTACTAAATTTTGGGGGAAAGATTATAAAACCATTGTAATTATTATATTTTATTGCATTTGATTACTTTATCTCATTTTTCCCTTGTGGGTAATCAAAGGAAAATGTTTTTTTTAATTTTTTTTTAAGAGATCTTCTCCAGCTGCTTTTTTAAAATACTTTTGCATTTCAAAAAATTGGGAAAAATAAAAAATTTCCCCAAACTTTTTTTTAAAAGGGTTTTTTTTTTCAAGCATTTCTATCCAGTTGTTGGCCTGCGTTATTGTTATATTTTGGGATGCCTTTGAAAAAGAAACCCATGGGCCCCCCTTTTAAATTCATAGTTTGGGCCTTTCGTTGGTCTTATTTTTTGGGGTTTTAACTTGAATTAAACCCAAAAGGCCCCCCCTTTAACATCATATTTTGGCCCTTTTCCTTTTGGCCCGTACCTTTTGGGTAAAACTTGTAATAGAAAACCATACCCCCTTTTTTAACATATTTTTTTGGGGCCCTTTAGTTGGGGGTACCCCATGGGGAAAACCTTGAATAAAACCCCCATAAGCCTCATCAATCATGTTTTCACCCCTTTGTTTGGGGAAAAATCCATGGGGATCCCCTTAAAAAACCATAAAGGGGTTCCCTTTTTCCAAACCACATTTGGGCCCTACGTTGGTGGTATCCTTTGGGAAACCTTGAATGGAAACCCATAGGCCCCATTCACATCATGTTTTTTGGTTTTCCTTGATGGTTTTTTTTTTGGGGAATTCCCCTTAAATTGGAAACCCCCAAAGGTTTGCATTCCCATCACTTTTTTTGGCCCCCTTGGTGGTTTCCAAAAGGTACATTAAATTAGCCCCCCCTAGGCCCCCTTTCCCCTTTCATGTGTTTGGGCCCCTTTTGGGGGTACCCCATCAAGAAAACCTTTAAATTTAAAACCCCTTTAAGGTTGGGTTCCCCAAATAAAAATTTTTTGGCCCTTTTTTGGGTGAAAATCCCTTGGGGAAACCTGGAAAAATAGAAACCCATGGGCCCCATTTTCCCCATCATTTTTTTGGCCCTTTCGGGCTTGGTATCCATCAGGATACATTGATAAAAACCCCAAAAAGGCCCCTTTCCCCAACTTTTTTTTGGATCCTTTGAGGGTTTATTTCTCTGGTTTTAAACCCTTGAATGGAAAAACTCAAAGGCCCCCATTCTCTTTTTTTTTTTAAAGCCTCATTAGGGGGTACCCCCTTTGGGGTTTTTAACCTTAAATGGGAAAACCCATAGGCCTCATTTCCCCATTATTTTTTTTGGCCCTCATTTTGGGGGGTATCTATGGGGGGAAAACCTTAAAATTAAAAAACCCTTAGAGATGAAATTTTTGCACTTTCTAAAAAGGGTTTTGGTTTTAATAAAAGTAGCTTTTGACAGCTCCTGGCACTAGGGGAATGTGTCTTGAGCCCGAATCCCAATCAGTTGTATCTGTGTCCTCCAGCTCCACCAGTGCCTCATGGTGAACTAGGTATCCTATACCAATACTTCTGGCACTTAACAAGGACAATATAGCTCCATAGTATGTTATCCATGTGCTAGGCTACTGTATGTAGAGAGATACGTTTTCACCCCTATACAGACTCTCTGTAAATATGGCACTGGAACCAGTATGCCATATTTTTTTCTGATAGATTTGTACAGAGTCCATCATAAAAATGCAACATGAGCAGTAGAGGCCCAGTAGAAGCCCATGTACCTCTATAGTCCTCAGTAAGAATACTTTATTATCATGCTTCACTTTTTAAACAGCTTGCTGGATTTGGTCCATTAAATATTTATGCAAATATTGAGTTTTTCATATGTTTACACTACGCATTGACAAAAACACTGCAGGCTACATGCAAATGAGTTTCTAAACAGTAGTTTGCATAATACTAATTGCTTAGTTTCAAAACATTCAACTACACAGCTCAATGCCCAGGGTCATGTCAAGTGTAACTCACTTCCAACCTTTTATATATAGTATTTGCATGCAGCATGTTGAGGAAATGGTTAAAGCCAAGGGCAAAGGAAAACTGGGACAAAAGCCCAAAACAATCAGAAGGAGAAATACAGCAAGAAAGTTCTTGGGAAAGAACTGAACACTACAAAGGGGAAAAAAATTACAAGGATCCAATGGATACAAGTGTTACAATTCATATTCACAATCAAGAATAAACACTAAAATTGAATAAACAATAACGAAGATGGGTGGGAGGACTCTCAGGCTTTTTCTGTGAGTGGGAGGAAGAAGCAGGACTCTCATGCTTTTTCTATAAGTGGGTGGAGGAAGCAGGACTCCCATGCTTTTTCTATAAGTGGGTGGAGGAAGCAGGACTCCCATGCTTTTTCTATAAGTGGGTGGAGGAAGCATGACTCCCATGCTTTTTCTATAAGTGGGTGGAGGAAGCAGGACTCCCATGCTTTTTCTATAAGTGGGTGGAGGAAGCATGATCCACAGGCTTTTTCTATGAGTGGATGGTAGAGGTAGGTCTCAACGGTTTAATCTGTAGGAGTGCGTAGTGGAAACAGGACTCACAGGCTCTTTCTATGAGTAGGTGGTAGGACCAGAACTCACAGACTTTCTGTATAAGTGGGTTGTGGAAGAAGCTTTCTCTGACTCGGGATGGGATCAGGACTCACAGGCTTTTTATATGAGCGAAGGGTGATGGGAACAAGACATATGCTTTCTCTATTAGCAAGTGATAGGAGCAGGACTCTCAGGCTGTCTCTATGAGTGAGTGGGAAAGCAAAGTTTACTGACTTTTTCTATGAGTGGGAGGAGGAAGCAGGACTCTCAGGCTTTCTCGGTGAGTGGGTGGAGGAAGCAGGACTCAGGCTTTCTCTGTGAGTGGGTGGAGGAAGCAGGACTCTCAGGCTTTCTCTGTGAGTGGGTGGTGGAAGCAGGACTCACAGGCTCTCTCCATGAGTAAGCAGATAAGCATGACTCACAGGCTTTCTAAATGTGTGGGTGGGGGAAGCAGGAATCACAGGCTTTCTGTCAGGACTCACTTACCTGATCAGTCTCTTGCTTGTAAGGGGCAATGCTCTTCAGGGGTTAATTCACCTGGCCTGTGTCTACATCCAGGGAGAGGCTCAGCTGGAGAGTTCAGGAGTGACATCTCTACAGCCACTCTGGACAGCGGGTGTGTCACAGAGGCCACTTGGAGGGCCCAAAGACAGCCCCAATCAGCTACAGGGCCAGTGTTCGGGCACACCATTTAAACCTCCTCAGACCTTCCTGCTTTGCCTGTGAAAGGTTCCTGCTTGCTCTTGTCACCTGAATTTTGTTACTGTGCTCTTCTGTTTACCCAACCTGCGCTTGTGTTCTTGACCTCAACTATTCTTCCACATGACAACCCATGCACATCATAGCATAGGGACTGCTGCCCAGTTGGGGGTCTGCCATTTTGAGCAGTTCGTCAAGTAGGCAGGGACAATGGACTGGGGTTCAGTCAGGGCTCACTGTTCCTCCCTTGATGTGACATTTTATCTATGAGTAGGTGGTTGGAGCAGGACTCACAGGCTTTTTCTATGAGTGGGTGGTGGTAACAGAGCTCACAAGTTTTCGATATGAGTGAGTGGTGGAAGCAGGACTCACAAGCTTTCTCTATATGTGAGTGGGGAAGCCAGACCTTCAGGTTTTCTCTATAAATAGGTGGTAGAAGCAGGACTCAAAGGCTTTTTCTATGCGTGGATGGGGAAAGCAGGACTCATACTTTTTCCATGAGTGAGTGGAGGAAGCAGGACTCTAAGGCTTTCTCTATGAGTAGGCAGAGGAAGCAGGACTCTCAGGCTCTCTCTACCAGTGGGTGGGGATAGCAGAACTCTCAGGTTTTCTCTATAAGTGGGCGGAGGAAGCAGGACTCCAGGCTTTCTCTATGAGTGGGTGGAGGAAGCAGGACTCTCAGGCTTTCTCTATGAGTGGGTGGAGGAAGCAGGACTCTCAGGCTTTCTCTATGAGTGGGAGGAAGAAGCAGGACTCTCAGGCTTTCTCTATGAGTGGGTGGAGGAAGCAGGACTCTCAGGCTTTCTCTATGAGTGGCTGGAGGAAGCAGGGCTCTGGCTTTCTCTATGAGTGGGTGGAGGAAGCAGGACTCTCAGGCTTTCTCTATAAGTGTGTGGAGGAAACAGGGCTCTCAGGCTTTCTCTATGAGTGGGTGGAGGAAGCAGGACTCTCAGGCTTTCTCTATGAGTGGGTGGAGGAAGCAGGACTCTCAGGCTTTCTCTATAAGTGGGTGGAGGAAACAGGACTTTCAGGCTTTCTCTATGAGTGGGTGGAGGAAGCAGGTTTTTTCGGGGTTTTTTTCTATGAGTGGGTGGAGGAAGCAGGACTTTCAGGCTTTCTCTATGAGTGGGTGGAGGAAGCAGGATTTTCAGGGTTTTTTCTATGAGTGGGTGGAGGAAGCAGGACTTTCAGGCTTTCTCTATGAGTGGGTGGAGGAAGCAGGACTCTCCGGCTTTCTCTATGCGTGGGTGTTGGCATCAGTACTTTCTGGCTTTCTCTATGAGTGGTTGGAGTAAGCTGGTCGCTCCGCCTTTCTCTATCAGTGGGTGGAGGACACAGGACTTTCAGCCTTTCTCTATAAGTGGGTGGAGGAAAAAGGACTTTCAGGATTTCTCTATGAGTGGGTGTAGGAAGCAGGAGTTTCATGGTTTTTACTCTGAGAGGGTGGAGGGAGCAGGACTCTCAGGCTTTTTCTATGAGTGGGTGGAGGAAGCAGGATTTTCAGGGTTTTTTCTATGAGTGGGTGGAGGAAGCAGGATTTTCAGGGTTTTTTCTATGAGTGGGTGGAGGAAGCAGGACTCTCAGGCTTTCTCTATGAGTGGGTGGAGGAAGCAGGACTTTCAGGCTTTCTCTATGAGTGGGTGGAGGAAGCAGGACTCTCAGGCTTTCTCTATAAGTAGGCGGAGGAGGCAGGACTCAGGCTTTCTCTATAAGTAAATGGAGAAAGCAGGGCTTACAGCCTTTCTTTGTGAGTGAGGTGAGGAAGCCAGGCTTACAGACTTTCTATACAAGCTCTGTTAGGTTGGAGACACAGAGGAGGATAACAGAATATAATGTAAGGTCATGCACTTTGGCCATAAAAAAATACAATTGTGTAATAAACACTATCATACTGGGTAAAAATACTGCTACAAATTAAAAAAAAAACAACAATTTGGAGATATTGGTAAACAGTAGTCCTAAATTCAGCAACCAATGCCAGGCAGCTGCTGCCAAGGCAAATAAAATCATGGGTTGTATTAAAAGAAGCAGAAATCCTCAAGACAGAAATGTACTGTAGTTTTGTCTCTATACAAACCACTGGTGAGGTCACATGTGGAACATAGTATACAGTTTTGGGCATCAGTATACATAAAGAACATAACTGAGCTGGAGTGGATGCAGAATAGGGCAACCATATTGGTTAGGAGGATGGGTAGGTTCTAGTTCCAAAACGGGTTATTGTACTTGGGGTAATTCAGCTAGGAAAAAGATAATTTAACCGTTTTTCCATCTTATAACGTCTTTGTAATGTCTTTACTTATTATGTATATAATAGGAAATCATACAATTTTCTAATATACATGTATTAAAAATGTTGCTCCTTTGCCTCTTTTGTACAAAAGCAGTAGGTCCCTATCTACACTACTCACAAAAAGTTAGGGATAATTAGATTTTGGTTGAAATTTCAGAATGAACATAACATTTCTTGAACAGAAGAGAAGGGCTCATTTAGTTCATTTAAAAAAAAATCAAGGCATTTTATGTTCATCCTGAGTAGAGCATAGAAAAAAAATGGTACAGTCCACATTTCTGTCCATGGAAATGGCTTCAATGGAGTGAATAAAATTTGTGAACAAAACAGTCATGCGACCACCACACAGGTCATGTGACCCTGTATCCAGGTAACAGTAGTATATAGAGGAGCAGAACTTCCCCAGTATTACCACCTCCAGCAATGTCTTATCAAGTGACCATCACCCTGGTATCCAGGTAACAGTAGTGTATGGAGGAGCAGAACTTCTCCAGTATTACTACCTCCAGCAGCGTCTTATCAAGTGACCCCCCACACAGGTCATGTGACCCTGGTATCCAGGTAACAGTAGTGTATGGAGGAGCAGAACTTTCCGTTTTTAAAACCTCCAGCAATGTCTTATCATTTTGGCCACCACGCAGGTTTATGTGACCCTGGTATCAGGTAACAGTTTGTGTATGGAGGAGCAGAACTTCTCCAGTTATTACCACCTCAGCAATGTCTTATCATGTGGCCACACGCAGGTCATGTGACCTGGGATAGGGTAACAGTAGTGTATGGAGGAGCAGAACTTCTCCAGTATTACTACCTCTAGCAGTGTCTTATCATGTGACCACCACACAGGTCATTTGACCCTGGTATCCAGGTAACAGTAGAGTATGGAGGAGCAGAACTTCTCCAGTATTACCACCTCCAGCAGTGTCTTATGTCTGTCAGTGTCTGTGGAGAAGACGCCTCACATTTTTCTTTCTATTTCATCTTTCTGTTTTCTTTAAGTTAACTTTATTAACAACATGACATCCTCTAGAGACACAGCAGTTATACAAGTAACCACACACAGTGAAGAAGCTGCTGGAATAACCCTATTTATAATAATAATAATAATTCCACCATTATTCCTATTCAGTTCCCCATAGAACTGACTGCCTGGAGGTCACATGACTGACGCCATGTTTACTCCCATAGGAGCCATTACTATGGACAGGAATATGGACTATACAATTTTCTTTATTTTTAGATAGGCGCTTATTGCAGTTGTATAGAATAGGCATAGGAGCCAAATTTTTAATAACATGTATATTAGAAACTTGTATGATCTCCTAAGATCTCCATAGTAAATAAAAATAAAATATAAAAATGGACAACCCCTTTAAGGGCGAATTAATTAAAATGTACACATAAGTGACAGGACAGTACACAGATTTCTTGTGTGTCCTCTTTACACCTAGGCCTGTAACCATGACAAGGAGGGAGGAGGGGTCAACTAGATTTATAGTGAAGAAGGTTTCACCATCATCACAGACAAGGATTCTTTACTGTAAAAGCGGTGACATTATGGAGCTCGCTGCCACAAAAGATCGTGATGGGGGATTCACTGATCAAGTTCAACTGTTTAGATACTTTTCTTGAGAAATAGAATATTGCAGGTTATAGCTGATAAATTCTAGAGATAGGACGTTCATCCAGGGTTATTGGTATTATCATACTTGGAGGAATTTTTCTTCTAGTATGGGGTATTTGGCTTCCATCACAAAGGATTGTTTGCCTTCATCTGGATCAACACTATAGGGAGGATTCAATAGAGTCATTTTCCAACCTTATCTACTATGTTACTATGAATGGGTGGCAGAAGCAGAACTAAGGGGGACATGTATGGAAACTGTCTAGGTGTGAGACAGTAAGAAGGAGCTCCCCTTTCATTTCATATAGTGCTCTGAAGAAATGAAAGGATCGCTCTGATTGTTTGCAATGGGCAGCAAAGAAAGTCTCAGAATAAGACAGTTTTCATACATAAGGCCTTTAAGCTTTCTACACTTATTATAGGTGGGTAGGAGAAGCAGAACTTATAGAATTTTTCTATAAGTGGGTGGTGCGATAGCAAGACATTTGTTCAGTTTCCCTGCAGTGCCACCACAGGCGAAAGGAAGAATTACACAGTTTCCTTTCATATCAATGGGTTGCCTATGTGATGCAGGACAGGACAGGTCCTCCAGAGCGAGAGACACTCTTTGTAACCAAAAATGAGAATCCTGGTGGGAGAGCAAGACATTTGTTCAGTTTCCCTTCAGCGACACCACAGGTGAAATGAAGAATTACACATTTTCCTTTCATATCAATGGGTTGCCTATGTGATTCAGGACAGGAAAGGTCCTCCAGAGCGAGAGACACTCTTTGTAACCAAAAATGAGAATCCTGGTGGGAGAGCAAGACATTTGTTCAGTTTTTCTGCAGTGCCACCACAGGTGAAATGAAGAATTACACATTTTCCTTTCATATCAAAGGGGGTTGCCTTTTGTGATTCAGGACAGGAAAGGTCCTCCAGAGTGAGAGACACTCTTTGTAACCAAAAATGAGAATCCTGGTGGGAGAGCAAGACATTTGTTCAGTTTCCTGCAGCGCCACCACAGGTGAAATGAAGAATTATACAGTTTCCTTTGATATCAATGGGTTGCCTATGTGATTCAGGACACGACAGGTCCTCCAGAGCGAGAGACACTCTTTGTAACCAAAAATGAGAATCCTGGTGGAAGAGCAAGACATTTGTTCAGTTTTCCTGCAGTGCCACCTCAGGTGAAATGAAGAATTACACAGTTTCCTTACATATCAAAGGGTAGCTTATGTGATTCAGGACAGGACAGGACAGGTCCTCCAGAGTGAGAGACACACTTTTTTCCAGAAAAAGAGAATCGTGTTTTGATAGCAACATATTTGTTCAGTTTTCCTGCAGCGCCACCTCAGGTGAAATGAAGAATTACACAGTTTCCTTTCATATCAATGGGTTGCCTATGTGATTCAGGACAGGACAGGTCCTCCAGAGCGAGAGACACTCTTTGTAACCAAAAATGAGAATCCTGGTGGGAGAGCAAGATATTTGTTCAGTTTCCCTGCAGCGCCACCTCAGGTGATATGAAGAATTACACAGTTTCCTTTCATATCAAAGGGTTGCCTATGTGATTCAGGACAGGACAGGTCCTCCAGAGTGAGAGACACTCTTTGTAACAGAAAATGAGAATCCTGGTGGGAGAGCAAGATATTTGTTCAGTTTTCCTGCAGCGCCCCTCAGGTGAATGAAGAAATTTCACAGTTTCCTTTCATATCAATGGGTTGCCTATGTGATTCAGGACAGGACAGGTCCTCCAGTGCGAGAGACACTCTTTGTTACCAAATGAGGATCCTGAACAAAGGTCCCCCTTCTCTTAACCTCCCCCCCACCTTCTTAAATCTAAATTCACTCACACGGTATATGGAAGTGGTGTTTGTAACCTGGATAACCCCATTGAACAGCTTTTTTTGTAACATGAAAATACTAATATTTAAATAATTGAAACCTCCATATCCCCGAGTTCAGCCGCTCTACCCCTGTCCAATGCCGCCCACAACTTTCAGATTCAAGACCTTTTCACGTGCATGTATTTTTATTATGTTTTCCCAGCTGCTCTAGGGAACAATGTAAATCTAAGAAAAGATAATTCCTCATCCCTTCTAGGACACATGAAAGAAACTGAAGTGAGGACATGAAAAGCAATGTTGTGGCGGATTGAATCTGTTGCATTATAGGGTTCTTTTGATGCAAATAGCAGAACATTGAGTGTTCATATTAAATTATACCATGTGAATTGTAATGCTATGTGAATGGAGAGAAGAGCTCTTCAGAGGGCCGCATGTTATCCTACCATGCTCCTTTCTATGGTACGATATGGATTTTTGTGCCGTCCTCTTGTCCTCTCTCTATTTGCTGGAGTCCAAGAATTTAATCTAAACTATTTCTACTCTGCATGCGCCTTCTCCAGTAATAGCGGGCCAGTTATCCAATCCAGAGCTTACTTCTCTATGTCCTCCTTGACCTCCAACTGTGGATGGGTTATAGTATACTTACCAACTCATCTTGAAGAAGTGCAGATCTCTTAGACTTCCACAATGGCTGGCAAAAAGTGTTGCAGAGTTTTTAAAATATATTCAACTTTTCCCATTCTTCTCTGATGTGGCCATTGGTGATGCCCGGAGTGAATCAGGGGGGAGCAGGAATGAGATGAAGTAAATAACTGTACATCTGGTCTTGGGTCCATATTAAAGGGGTTTTGCCATGAAGTGAGTTCCTTACCTCTTATCTGCTCAGGAGAGAATATAAACAAAGCATGCTGAGTCATGAACGACTGCAGGGGTGAGAGGGAGGGGAGTGAGCAGAGAGCAAGGAAGAAGGGAGCGTCTGCAATGTTTACTCAAATAATTACATTACAACCAGTGGATTCTCAATACAGCAGACAACCTCATACACTGCACTTTCTCCCCAGCCCCTTGCAAGCTCCTTCATGTTCCCTGTCATCAGATAAGAAGTGCAAAATCGCACGCTAATGTAAACTGTCAGGAAACTAAGGGGGACTGAGAAATGCTGTAGCTCTCACAGGCTTCACTTTTTGTAATCACATATATTTAGAAAAGTGATTAAATATCCATTTTGGAGGATCCCACGTCAACATTACATCGTGGCAAAACCTCTTTAAGGGCTGGTCTGGGGTCTGGTTTTGAATTTGAATAAATAAAGGGTTTGGGGTCTCTATAAATTAGGGGCTTCATTCTGAGTTGGTATTGACTTGGAGCCTGGTTTGGAGTTTATATGAAAGAAGCATCTGGTCTCAGGCCTGTGTTAAAGGGGTTTGTCTCACTACAAGGATTGCTGCTTTTTATGTTAAAGATCTTACAAAAACAAGTCACTTTGTAATATGTCCATTAACAGTGTCCTACCTATTCCTAGATATCCCCTCTTGTATGGGCTGCACCAGCTCCTCAGGTCGCAATAGCTACAGACCTGTTTGACTTTTGATAGGCTCCAGCACTGGTGCTATAGTACAGACTGTTCATCTCTCCTGATAGGCTGCCAGCATTGGTTGTTATAGCTACAGACCTGGCTTCTACTGCAGCCTCGTGGAAGCCAGTAAACACGCCCCTGAATTCAAAGTGAAACCAAGAAAACAGGACTGAGGTAAGAGAATCAATGTAGTGAGACAAGCCCTTTAAGTAAGTGGCAGTCAGGATATGCATTTTTTAAGGGTTTGCTCTAGGGTCTATATATATTTTGGATTTTGATATGGGGTCTATATTCCTGGAATCTATATTTCTGGGGTCTGGTCTGTGGTCTGTATATAGGTAAGGTCTACTATTGCATCTGTGTAAATAAGGGGTGACTCGTGCCATTAGGGCTGCACCTTTTTTAGTGTATTTTGCACCAAAAAACTGTTGATGTCCTATTTAGTGTTGATTGAACCGTTCGAGAAAAGTTAAGTTGGAGTCGAACTTCTTTGTACAAACTGCTGCTTTCCTCTCTGTATTTGCACGCCACAGGTCTGTAACTTTTTATACAACATATCCGCTTACTCCATTAATATATATTGCTGGTAGGTCTATATCAGCCACAGGACTCCTCCAATATCCTTAACAAGCAGCTGTCCCTATATAACAAATGTATAGACCAAAAAACTTCACATTTTTATTCCTTAAATAAGTGTTTTGTAGAAAATTTAAAACCACTTCCAATCTTCTTAGACAATATTTCTTTTAGACAAGAGCGCAATTTAATAAAAAAATTTGGTAGAATTGCCTTAATAGCATTCTTACATGAAGTAGCAAGGAGTAGCTCACACAACCGGCTGTTACACACAGGAGTGCAACGTTTCGAGGGTAAACCACGCCCCCTGTGTCAAGCAATAGGTAACAAATACAACCATAGGTAAAATACCTTACATTCCATGGTTTATGCAATATGGTAGCGAGGAAAAGCCCGGACAACTGGCTGCGCCGCACACAATGCAACGTTTCAAGGGAAAAGCACGCCCCTTTTGTCATGCCGCCGGTTGTCCAGGCTTCTCCTCGCTACCATATTGCATAAACCGTGGAATGTAAGGTATCTTACCTATGGTTGTATTTGTAATTTATTTTTTTATTCTTTTTTTTTACACTTTTTGGGGTTTTTTACTTTTTTTTTTTTTTTAAATCCCCTGAAGGGAGAACGGTTTACTTTTTTTTTTTTTTTTTTGTATTTTTTTTATACTTAGTAATGTATTAGCATATTCATATATGCTAATACGTTATATTCTGTGTCAGACTGACACAGGCAGTGATCAGGTCACCACACAGTGCGTCCTGGTCACTGGCTTCATACACAGACAGCTCTGGGGCCACTCTAGGTCCCCAGGGCCGACTGTGCAGCCGTTCCCCGGGCTCTGTCGGGTCACCGGGTGTTCCGATCACCTGACAGAGCAAGCCTTTGATTGCGCTGCGGTGACGATCCGCGGCAATCAAAGGGTTAAAGCACCGGGTTGCGGAGGTTTCCTCTGCTCCCCGGTGCTGGCAGGAGATGCTCTGGGATCGGGGCTGTGCAGTACAGCCCCGATCCCAGCGCAGCTGCGCCGCCCGGGCGCCGCAAACTCCGATGTCTGCAGCGACGCCAAAAGACGTCGCTGCAGACGAACGACCCGCACCAGCCGATGTCTAAAGTCGGCGGGCGGTCGTTAAGGAGTTAATACGCCAGCCATGGTCAGTGGTGGCAGCGGGAACACCGGTACTACGTTTTCACAGCCGAACAGGTCCAGGACCTGTGAAGCCTGGGCCTTTTTCGATCAAGCCTCAGATTCGCCGACTGACGTCATATGCCGGATTTGCTTTTAACGCGTCAGTAGAGGAAAGAATGAAAAGAGTTTAAGCACCATGAGCATGAACAGACACATGCATAGAAAGCATGAATTTTTTTTTTTTTAAAAGTACTAAAACCTAATGAAAACCCTACATATTTATTATCACTGGAACCATATCGACCTGCATAATAAAGATAACATATCATTTAAACTGAAGGGTCAATTAAGGGGTGTTTTTACATTCCACCCCACTGAGACTTTTTGGTGGGTTCCCAATATTTTATATGGCACGGTCAATGGCACCAAAGTACATCTTGTCTCACAAGAAACAAGCCCTCCTAGGACCATGTAGCCGGCTCTTGGTAGGCAGAGAGAAAAGAACGAACACAATGAAGTAAGAATAGGCTGTTTTGAGAAAGGATTAAAACCCTCACTTGCTGAGGCCAGCGCCTAAGGCGGCTTTTCCACAGATTTACAGTTCTTATGGTAAGGAAGAGTTGTCTTCTCCGGAGATTAAGGGCGACATGAATAAACCTGGTGCTGACTCGAAAGTTCTATTAGTTGTTAATAGTGCACGATCCGACTGTATGTATGAAAGTGTCTCACAATCTATGGACGACATGTATGAAAACTGGTCTAAAACTCACTTTGTTGCCCCTAGCAACCAATCAGAGCTCATAGCAACCAATCAGAGCGCCCCTTTCATTTCATATAGTGCTCTGGAAGAATGAGAGGGGAACTCTGATTGGTTGCTGTGAGCTCTGATTGGTTGCTATGGGCAACAAAGTGAATTTTAGACCTAGACAGTTTTCATACATGTGGCCCTATGTGTCAAACATTGTTGCATAGAATGTATGCACCAAAATTTGTCTCATCCATGCCACTTTGAAGCTGGTATGGATTTATAGTCAAATTATGGCACATTTCTGGCGCATCGTACAATCTGGTTTGTATTTTTGGCACATTCAAAAGTGTCGTGTCTGGCACAGATTGCGCCAAGTTTTGGCGTAGTATGGTTCAAACATCTAAAGAGCAGGGCAACGGCAGATTGTTTGGCTCAATGCACACTAAAAAACATGGCGCGACCCCGTTCATACGTGTCGTCCTAAGTCTTTTGTTCTCAAGATGGCGACATTTTTTTTTATCATGTATTTATTTAAAATGTCAGTATTAATTTACAACTGAACTAGTTTATATTATGTGTAGTTGATCTAAATAACAATAAAGGATATTTATTACTATAAATTTTATAACAAATTATAGATTTTGTGCCTATACAGAGAGACAATGGAGGATTTGGAGCTGAAGCCCGGTTGAGCATTTACATGCTATTAACGTAGATATCAACAAGTAGAAGTGAGGATATAAAACACATTATAAACTAGGACTAAAGAATGATTCTGTTCTGTAAAAGACATCAAGTTACCAGAGCATAAAGGAAACAGGGAGTTCTTCAGAAATATGTGATAACTTAATGTGCCTCATTTTCAAGAGGAACATACTATTCATAAATATGGATCCTCTGCTCCTTGTTAAAATAAAGGATTTAGATTACCAAGAAAAAGAATCAAATAGAATTTCATCTCTGAGAACAAATTTTATGTTGTACATAATGAAAGTAGATATTGTCACTGCAAATTCTCATTATCTTATGAATACATCGTGCAGCCCGGACTGTAAAGCCTACGGCAATCAGCTCTGCGGTAAAACTAGTCCGTGTCGCTGCAGCCTGCCGTGAGGTTTTATCAGATTCCATTTATTGTTTGGGAATTGAGAATAATCTTGTAAATGTTTATTTAACTGGGCAGTGGTCATTTCTCTGCATGGAGCTCGTCATCTAAACCTGTATGAAACATTTGTGCTAAATTCACAGCTGCAGGAGTGGAGAGCTGGCTGGCGGCTGCATCAGGGTACTCCACCAAAAAGGCAGGGATGGTTTATTACTGTCCCTACCCTCTCAATCATTGTATGTAGGGAACTCAAAGAGCATTGTATGCACAGATATACAAGAATACTCCTGGAACCTTGCTTCCCAGTGCCAGAGGTCGTGTTAATGGTAGGGCTCATCAACTGCAAGAGCTGCTGGGTCTCGTCAGACCTAGATCTCCTGTGACTTCATGGACATGTACTATATACATATTCTTCTGTGAATCACATATACAGTATGTCCTGACGCTTCCATGGGTTCCTTTTATGAACTCTGAGCTTTAGTTCCTTCCATAGAATTTTTATTGGGTGCAATGCAGCTCAGGTGATCGGCTCGGCCATTCTTGCAGCTTTATTTTCACTTTCTCTGAAATCAATTGAGAGTTTCCTGTGTGTTTGGAATCATTGTCTTGCTGAAATGTCCACCCTTGTTTCATCTTCATCCTAATAGATGGCAGCAGATTTGTATCTAGAATGTCTCAGTACATTTGTCCATTCATCCTCTCCTCAATCATATGAAGTTTACCAGTGCCGTATGATGAAGCCCCACACCATGATGTTCCCATCTCCACAGTCACCGTTGTTTGTTGTTTTTGGGGTGATATGTGGTGCCTTTTAGCCTCCAAACTTAGTGTGTATATGGCATCCAAAGAGTTCAATTTTGGTCTCATCTGACCAGACTATATTCTCCTAGTTTGTATAGAAAGAGATAAATTCCGGCACTCGTGCTCCAGATTTAGGTAAAGTAGAAAAAACGCACTTTATTGGGTAAATACTAAAAACAATTTAAAAATCATCGCCATAATTTACGCGTTTCGAGCCGGTTCCTAGGCTCTTAGTCGTAATATGCACAAAGCAATGTTCTAACCCCTTAAGTACCCTCCCAGATCACAAACATAGAAGCACCTGAAAATTAACCCTTGATATGGTACAAACAATGTGAAACATATATAAAAAAAAAAGAAAATCAACAATATATGCCTGAAATATATATACAAGAAAAATACATAATCAAAAACACAATACAATACAAGATACACATAAAAGAATTTGTTTAATATAGATACAGAAGGTCCGACCTATAATTTAATCCCCGAGGGAAACGGGTGTCCAAAGTAAGGATCCAATAAGCCTCACGATCAATCACCACCCCGTGTAGGTCTTTTTACCCCTTCTATAGCTCTTACTCTAAAGAATGTCAAATCACTTTGATGAGTCTCCTTAAAGTGTTTAGCAGCTTCGGAAAGATTTTTAATATTAGGATATTTTATGTCATGTATATGTTCCCTGATCCTGACGTGTAGTGATCTCGTTGTGCAACCTATATATTGTAGGTTGCACTGTTCACACCAGATCATATAAATGACGTATGTGCTATGGCAATTCAAAAAACTGGTAATAGGATAAGTTTGAGCTGTAACACTAGATGTAAATTCAGAACTTTTGATCATGTACTTGCATAGACCGAATCTACTTAGTCCGCACTTAAAGGAACCCGTAAAGTCTAACCACCGGGACTTACGACTAGTAGCTATAACAGGGAAAAAGCTCGGAGAAACCATGTTGCCAACAGTTCGAGATCTGGAAGCAACGAACTCACAACCTCCTTTTAGAATAGTACGTAATGTAGGGTCAACAGAAAGTATAGGTAAGTATTTGCGTATAATATTAATGACCTGTGTGTATTGGCAACTATACTGAGTAGTGAAATGTAACGAATGGTTTTTCTTGCTTGTTACCATCTGTCTTGGAACTATGTAGCAAAGTTGTTCTTTCCCTATTTTCTACTTTCTTGATCGCCCTATGGATCAACCATGGTTTGTATTCCCTTTCTTGTAATCTGTGTGTAATAATTGTTTTTTCTTTCTCAAAATCATCCATTCTACTACAATTTCTTCTGGCCCAAACAAATTCACCTACTGGTATGTTGTTGATAATGTGTCTGGGATGACAACTGGAAGCGCACAAAAGACCATTTCCAGAAATAGGTTTCCTATAAGAGCAAGAATGTATTTTGCCACTAATGACATCACCTGTCAATTTTAGGTCTAGAAAGGTAATAGTGTTTTCTCTACATTCATATGTAAATCTGAGATTTTCTTGATTGTTGTTAATGTAATCTAAAAATTTAGATATTGAGGAAGATGGTCCCTGCCAGATTAATAAGGTATCATCTATATATCTGGAATATAGAAAAATATCCTCAGCAAAAACGTTGTCAACCGAATAGATGTATTTCTCTTCCCACCACGACACATAGATATTGGCCAGTGATGGGGAGAAGCAGGATACCATAGGTCAACCTTGAATTTAAAAAAAAAATCCTGTTTGAATTGAAAATAATTATGTTCCAAAAGGAATTCAGTGACCATAATGATGTACTGTTTTAAATTATCCTCAATCTTGGTATATCTATTGAGTTGACAAGTGAGTGCTTGAACAGCTAAAGTTTGTGGGATGGAAGTGTAGAGCGAGAAAATATCGCAGGAAACCCACATAAATGACGGTTACCCAAAAACTTTATCAAGCATATTCAAAACATTCCTAGAATCCCTTAGGTAACTGGACGAGCGAAAAACTAAAGGTTACAGATGTCGGTCTAACCAACTGTTCACCCCCCGGACGAAGCGCACTGCGAAACGCGCGTTGGGGAGCGTGATCCTTTCACTCCATCTGTCCAAATTGTGGATTTCTGTGTAATGTCCTCTTACTAAGGTCGGGTATATACATTTTATATATTGTCCTTGTACGGCTATATGCAATTATAATGTGTTATCTTATTACTTATATTGGGGTCACCTGACCTTATATCGGTCTGTTAACTATCCCAGATGGTGTGTATAGTGGTCACGTATCTGTGTATTTCACTGTCATTTTTAATGATTTTTATGAATTTTTGTATATTTAATAAAGCTATTCTATTTTACTTACAATTTGTAGACCTTCTTTGATAGGTGTTTATAGTAATACTGTGGGTCTTACAGGTATTCCTTTTGGATATAGCCCTGGTTTTTTCTAATAGGTGTGCTGGTCTAACCAACTGCTAAGATTTTCAAATACAGATCCTATACCGGAAATTATGGGCCTTAAAGGAGGTGGAAAGATTCCCTTATGTGCCTTGGGAAAAGCATGAAAAATAGGTGTCTTGGGAAATTTGATGGCTAAACCCTCTTTTTGTTTTAATGTAATTGCGTTTAATGCAACTCCCTCATCTAACAATCTGTCCATCTGTTTGGTGAAACATTTGATAGGATCAGAGCGAAGTTTTCTATACACCTCACTATCATCTAACATGCATTTGATTTCACGGGAATATAGATCCCTATCCATGACCACTACCATGCTGCCCTTATCCGAAGGGCGTATCACCAGATACGGATTATCCTTCAACTCTCTCAGAGCTCTATTTTCTCTAGAGGTAAGATTTTTGTGTCCTGAATGTTTATTTATATAGAGATCCCTTAATTCTAGTTCTACCAGTGATTGGAAATCATCCATTATCTTGGCTCTGGAGTTGATAGTATAAAAATACGTATTTTTAGTGTATTGCAACGTCACATCATCCAATTCTACATTTGCTATGCTGGACAAATCATCATTAAGGCTATCAAGCTTGAAAATAGATCTCTGTTCAGCAAAATTTAAACCTTTGGGAAAAAAATCCTGACGGACAGTGTGTTTGTCATGTACTACTTGTTTGCATGAATCCTCAGAGAAAAAATGTTTCTTTACTGTAAGTAATCTCAAAAAGCGGTTAACATCTTTAATTGTATTGAACAAATTAAAATCTACTGAAGGTACATAATTTAATCCTTTACTCAAAACATTGATCTGATCAGTAGTCAAAATACACGCTGAGAGATTTAACACTGTACAGGATATAATGGGGTTACCCTCCTCATCTAAGTTCTCTGGGGGAACCTCAGGGGTTGTCTCGTCTGATAACTTATTGGGGGGCCTCTTGTGTCTCTTGGTCAATAAACAGTAAGACCAATGATAACTTGTTTCGCTGGTATGCTAAACGGGTTCCACAGCCGGGGTTCTCCAAGCCCCACAATCAATACTTTATAAAGAGATATTGGACCCAGGTAAAATTTCAACACTTTAATGAAGCACTTTTAAAATTGACATCCACTTTCAGGCATTCAACCGTGATATACAGCATGACAATAAATGGACGAATGGTAATAGCATATACTCAGCATTAGGTTGCGACCTCCCGGTCGTTCAAAAAATTCAAGGCAAAAGTCCATACATCGATCTGGGAGACGCCAGGGCCCAGAGCAGAGATGGCGCAATGATGGCAGCTAGCGCGCACTCGGACGTGCAGTCGTGCCTGAGGAAGGGGAGGAGTTTGCCCCGAAACGTTGCACGTCCGAGTGCGCGCTAGCTGCCATCATTGCGCCATCTCTGCTCTGGGCCCTGGCGTCTCCCAGATCGATGTATGGACTTTTGCCTTGAATTTTTTGAATGACCGGGAGGTCGCAACCTAACGCTGAGTATATGCTATTACCATTCGTCCATTTATTGTCATGCTGTATATCACGGTTGAATGCCTGAAAGTGGATGTCAATTTTAAAAGTGCTTCATTAAAGTGTTGAAATTTTAACTGGGTCCAATATCTCTTTATAAACTCTTGTGTCTCTTGCCCACCCTCCGGACGCGTTTGGTGGCCGTGCGTGCCCCCTGATTCCACCCATGTTTTTTGAAACCCAGGGCATATCTAATAGATTGCCAGCCATAAGATCATCACATGAATTGGACAACCCCTCTGAATCAGACGTGTCTGTGTGTGTTTCAGTACTATCTCCACTTAGAGGCAAAAAATACACTTTCTTATTGCATCTCTTGTTTTTACATTTCCTTAGACGTCTTGGGTAACCTTTATTAAAATTTATCTTTTCCCACCTATAGTTTTTCCCCGGGCTAATTGGGACTCACGGTCTTTTTTTTCCCTGTTTAAAACCAGGGGGATCGATCCTCAAACTTAGCAGATTTTTTTAAATTTTTATCATTCATTGTACAAAAACCCGGGCTTCCTGTATGGTAAAATAGCTGTTTAATCTTTGTAGATCGTCTTTAATGAAAAAAGTGTTTTTTGCTCACTCACAATAAGGTCAAATTTTCAAAGAGCAGAAAATCAAGGTCATTCATGGTCAAAAAGGTTGATCACAGGTGAATGTGAATATTCTCCTAGTATTTCACAGGCTTGTCTAAATGTTGTTGAACACACTCTATTGCTGAGCAAAAAGCATGTTCAGGCACATTTAGAGTATTGTGTGTTGAACGTGCTAAAAACCCATAGGGGTTGGTCTTTTACTTATTGTTCTTTGAAAAAATTGCATTTTGCGATTCCAGGTTTTTCCGTAGTTCTCCACGGGATCCTTGGTCTTAGACAATTCTTTGATTTCTTTCATCCTCTGTCTAAATATTGCGGGGACACCGGTCATAAATGAAGTTCTAGAGTGAAATGATTTTCTTTAGTTTTGGGCCCAAAACAGTCCCAAGGGCCCTTCAGAAGTTTAAAAAATTGCTTCTGTTAATATGCCATCCACCATTTTGCAACAAAAAATTTTCAAATTTCTTGAAACAGCTCCGGTTTTTCACCCATCATGAGATGTTTTTGTTGTCACTTGGTAAAAAGAATTTGTATGGCCCATCTTATACCATGACATTATTTGTTACTAAGTGGAAGTGGCACAATTGCTTTCTAATTAATGATAGGTTTCAGCTATTGCTTTCCATGGCCTTTTGCACCTCTCTTTCTTGTTTTAAAACATTTTTTCCCTGTGCATTTTAAATATTACACTAACGAACCTAACGGGGACACAGACATTTTGGACCAAAGACAGAGCCCGTTTTTAAAATCAAACAAATTGAACCCCCCTTTTAAATCTTTTTCCCCCCCCTTGGTTGAACTAACTATGTAACTATGTAATATTTTTACCTATCCATGTGATTCAGAGACTGTTTTTTTTTCACTTGTGTTTTTAAGTTAGTAAAAAATTGTTTTACTATAAAAAACCCTTTGTTTATTTATGAAAAAATATAAAAATTGTTTAAAAAATTTGGGAAAAAAATTTTGCAATTTTCAAAGTTCAAAATTTTCTTAAACAGATATTTATTCCCCCAAAAAATTGTTTATATTAGTCCCCATTTGGGCTTTTTGAATGTAATTTTTAAAGGGGTTTTTTATTTATTTTTTACAACGTGGGGGAAAACCCCCAAAAATTTTTTCAATTTTTTCAAAAAATTTGCAGCACACTTTTTTTAGGGACCAGTTCAGTTTGCATGGTTTTGGGGCTGTATTTGATACCCAAATAAATGAACCTAAAAAAAATTGGGGCCCCCCTTTAACCTATGAAAAACAAAATTTTTTTGGAAAATTTTTTTAAAACCATTGGTTTTTCACAGAAATTACGGAGTCAGCTGCACATAGCCTCACGTCCCCGGACGTCCGGCACTTCCTAGGGGTAAATGACCACAATCAAAAGACCCGGGTACGTCCTTTCGTGGGAAGTGGTTAATTTATGGACATCTATGCTTTAATTTCTTTGCCTGTGGGGACGGGATGGGTTTTTTACCAACGTCTGGTGAGAATTTATTTTGTAGCACCTTTGAAATGATTTACTTAGAAAATTTGGTGACGTGTTAAATACTTTTTTCACCCAATGTATACACGTGTTCACATTTGTGAAAATATTGTATTTAAATTTTTATGGACAACCGGATCGACTTTTATCAATTAAAGTAGTCAGTCACAGCTTGAAAACAATGAAATTTGGTGAGCCCTCAAAATAATCAGCAATATCAATGTCTAACTGCTGGAACAAAATGATACCCCCCAAGTACAAAAAAAGTGAGTACCCCCAAAGTGACAATGGACAAATTTCCCAAAGTGTCAATATTTTGTGTGGTCACCATTTTTTTCCAGACTCCCTTTAAAACTTCTTGGGCAGGGAGGTCACTGAGCTTATAGGTTGCAGCCCGGGAAATCCTTTTCCTCCATCAAAACATCACGGATGGGGGGGATGTTAGAGCCCTTGTGCTCCCCCCTTCTGTTTGGGAGGCCCCAAAAGATGCTCCAGGGGGTTTTTATTGGAGACATGCTTGGCCCATCCAGCCCTTTTACCCTCTTTTTTTTTGCAGGTAGTGGTCTTCTTGGAGGGTTTGGGGTCTTTTTCATTTTGGAAAAAGTCTGCACCCCAGAAGGGGGGGAACATGCTCTGCTTCAGTATGTACAGTACATTTTGGATTTAAACATTTCCCCTCAATAACTGTAGACCCCCACCCCGGTAACTCAGCACCCCAAAAAACCGACACCCCCCACCACCATGCTTGACTGTAGGCAAAAAAAACCTTGTCTTTGTACTCCTCCCCTGTTGTCACCACACAGCTTGAACCCTAAACCCCAAAATTTTTTATTTTGTTTAAATAGAGCACAGGACTGGCCCCAGTAACTATGCCCTTAGTCTGTTGTTTTCAGCAAACTGTTTGGGCTTTATGTGATCTTTTTATTTGCGCATCGTGTCATGGTGTTGTCAATTTCAAAACCCCGGGCCATCTTTTTTGTACCAACAATTCTTTTTATAGATCATCAGCATTTATTTGCCAGAGGGCCTGTTCATTCTATCCCCATATAAGAGAGTGGGGGAAGGGAAACAACAAATTCGACACACCGGTCCCATTCACCCTGAGACTTTGAAAACAAATGAGTACATCATCATGGAGGGAAAATATCAAATTGGGCACAATTTGTCCTTGCCTAAGGGGGTGTACTCATTTTGTTGTCATTTTTGGGTTACCCTTTTGTTGTCACTTAGGGGTGTACTCATTTTGTTCCCAGGGTTTAGAATTGATGGCGTATTCAGTTATTTTTGAGGGCAACCAAAATCTATACTGTTATATGTTAAAAATGCAAAAATCCCAAAGGGGGGGGGGAAAAAAAATTTTTTGCATATGGTAAGGAACAGGGTAACGCCACTGTACAGTTATTCCCAGCGGGGTTTTTAAGCTTATATCCCCCCAAAGGAAAATTTGGGGGAAAAATGCCCCATTTTAGAAGGACACTGCACAAATATTTGTCCCTGCCCCAGTATTTTAGGGAAAAAGATAAATGCGGGAAAAATTTCAAAATATATTGCATTTTTAAGCAGTCCCCCATGTATTTGCTGTGGTTTTTTGCATGCTGGTGTGAACTAGTACCTAGAGCATTTGCCATTAATAAAAGGCCCTGCTATTTTTCCCATGCAGCAAATTTTAGGGCCAGAGTCGCCCACTGCTGGGATTCGGTATCCCTTTAACTAATACCTATATCTTGATATTTTTTCCAGTGTATTTTTTGCCCCAAAATACTGGGGGGGTAGGGGGGGTACAAGTATTTTGTGCAGGGACCTTCTAAGTGCTGGCAGCTTGCCCAAAATTTCCCTTTGTGGGAAATAAGTAAAACCCCGCATGTAAACTTACAGTGGCGTTTCCTGGTATCGCTTTTTCCGCAATTTCATTGGTATTGTTGCATTTTAAGCAGTCTCCCCTTTTATTATGCTGTGGTTTTTTGCAAATGCTGGTTTGAATAGTACTAGAGCATTTGCCCATTAATTAACAGCACCTGCTACTTTTCCCCTGCAGCAATAGGGCCCCCAGTGCCTACTGCTGGGATTCAGTGTATCCATCAGCCTTTGAAGCTGTAAGTGTAGCTCAGTGACTTTCAGGATGATGATGAGCCTTAGTGTCAGCCATTGGTTGCAGAGCAGGACGTTGATGAGCCTCAGCCATTGGCTGCAGAGCAGAATGTCCATGAGCCTCAGCCTCAGCTATTGCATGTACAGTAGGACGTCGATGAGCCTCAGCCATTGGCTGAAGAGCAGGACGTTGATGAGCCTCAGCCATTGGCTGCAGAGCAAATGCCATGAGCCTCCCTCGCAAATTGCATTTTAAAAGGAGTCGATGAGCCCAGCCATTGGCTGAAAAGGAAGGAGTTGTGAGCCTCAGCCATTGGGTGCAGGCAGGATGATGATGAGCTTTGTGTCAGCCATTGGTTTCAAGCAGGGCGTTGTTTAGCCTCCCATTGGGTGAGAGCAGAATGTCCATGAGCCTCAGCCCCGCTATTGGATGACAGTTAGAGTCATGAGCCTCAGCCATTTGGTGTAGAGCAGGACGTTTTGGCCCCAGCCATTGGGTGGAGCGGGTGATGAGAGCCTTAGTGCCGCCATTGGGGGCGAGCAAAGCCAGAAAGCCCAGATTTCAGTACGTAGGCGTCGAAGCCCCAGCCATGCTGAAGGCAAGACTTGATGAGTCAGCCATTGCTGCAGAGCGGTGAGGACCTTAGGCCACCAGGCTGCAAGAAAAATTCCATGAGCCAACCCCAGCATTGCTGTACGTAGGGTCGATGAGCCTCAGCCATTGGGGGAAAGCAGGACATTATGGCCCACCATTGGGGAAAGAGGGGTGTGAGAGCCTTTGTGCCAGCCATTGGCTGCAGACAGAAGTCCCTGAAAGCCTCAGCTATTGCGTTTTAAATGGAGTCGATGGCCCAGCCCTTGGTGAAGGCGGACGTTGGGCTCGCCATTGGGGTGCAGAGCAGGATGATGATGAGCCTTAGTGTCAGCCATTGGTTTTTAAAAGGCGGAGGCCCCGCCATGGCCACAGAGGGAGATGATGGCCTTAGTGTCAGCCATTGGTTGCAGGCAGGCGTTTTATGACCTACCATTGGCTGCGGCAGGATGATGATGAGCCTTTTTGCCCCGCCAAATTTGGGTGCAGAGCGAATGTCCATGAGCCCCACCTCCATTTCATGTACAGAGGCCGATGAGCTCAGCCTTGGCTGAAGACAGGGGCGTTTATGAGCCTCAGCCCTTGGCCACAAGCAGGATGATAGGCCTTGTGCAGCCTTTTGGGTTTCAGAGAGGAGTTGTGGCCTACCATTTGGGTGCGAGCAGGATGAGATGAGCCTTGGGGCAGCCATTGTTTTCAGAGCGGGCTTGATGAGCCTCACCATTGGCTGCAACAGAATTCCCTGACCTCAGCCTGCTTTGCATGTACAGTAGGGACGCAGAGCCTCAGCCCTTGGTGTAAGTGGACGCGATACCCCACCTTTGCTATAAGCGGGCAGAGGTCAGAAAGGATTTTTTTTCAACAAATTTTTTAATTGTTTTCATTGCAGCACAAAAATTAAAGCAAACATTATCTCATGCAGGAATATCCGTCATCTGCTAATACTGAGTATTTTTAGAGACAAGTATTATTAGGGGTAGTAAAATTCAATTTCTTCTTTCCAAAAGCGAAAAAAATTTACAGAGGAATGTGGGGAAGGTCATCTGTGCCATCAGGGCCCCAAAAAAACATTTTTCCATTGAAAAACAAAAAATTTTGAACCAAATACGAGACTTTAAGTTTCCTGTTTTTGTGGGTTTTTGTTTTAGCTGATTACAATTATTCTCAGTATGAAAGCTTATGGAATATAAAGCATGAACGATACTGAGAAACACTTTTCTGATGTTATGAAAAAAAAAAAGGGAAATTTTTAGGAAAAAAAGTCGTACTTTTTATACTTTGTTCTAACACCTTTTTCAAGATGTGTTTGCTGTCAGTGAACAAGAACACTATAGATTACATCTGAAGGCAATAAAAAAGGAAAGTTAATCCCGTTCAGCTTTAGAAGGGATCGTTGTATACGTCTAGACAATGCTCTGTGGCTAAACAGCCTGGGCTCCCAAAATGAAACATTTAAAAAATAGCTTTGTCCTGCTCTCAGTGAGAAGTGGAAACGTTGATACGTTAGACAAGCTCTGTGAGCTTAAACAGCCCGGATCCAAACGATCATTGTACATGACTTGCAAATTGGATTCACATGAGCATCAAAAAATATGATTTAAAACCCTGGGGAATTATATACTTAACAAAAAAGGTGAAAAAAACTGAAAATCTGTCTTTTGTTCTAGGTTTTCGCCACCTTTTTCTTTTTATTACTGCTTTGCACACTCTTGGCATTCTCTTGTTTAGCTCCAAGAGGTAGTCCCCTGAAATGGCTTCACTTCACAGGTGTGCCCTTCAGGTTTTTAAAAGTGGGATTTTTGCCTTTTAAATGGGGGTTTGGGACCTCAGTTTGTTGTTTAAAGTAGGTGGATACAAGCTGTAGTTTTATGAAAGGACTGTTAGAATTTCTTTATGGCAAAAAATACAGTAAGTAAAGAAAAACGAGTGGCCATCATTACTTTAAGAAATGAAGGTCAGTCAGTCCAAAAAATTGGGGAAACTTTGAAAGTGTCCCCAAATGCAGTGGCCAAAACCATCAAGCGCTACAAAGAAACTGGCCACATGAGGACCGCCCCAGGAAAGGAAGCCCAAGAGTCACCTCTGCTGCGGAGGATAAGTTCATCCGAGTCACCAGCCTCAGAAATCGCAGGTTACCAGCAGCTCAGAATAGAGACCAGGTCAATGCCACACAGAGTTCTAGCAGCAGACACATCTCTACAACAACTGTTAAGAGGACACTGTGTGCAGCAGCCTTCATGGTAAAATAGCTGCTAGAAAAACCACTGCTAAGGACAGGCAACAAGCAGAAGAGACTTGTTTGGGCTAAAGAACACAAGGAATGGACATTAGACCAGTGGAAATCTGTGCTTTGGTCTCATGAGTCCAAATTTGAGATCTTTGGTTCCAACCACCGTGTCTTTGTGCGACGCAGAAAAGGTGAACGAATGGACTCTACGTGACTGGTAGAGATGGGCAAATTGATTCTAATGAAGTGGACTTCGTTTACAATTTCAGGAAAACGTCGGTTCTGAACGAAGTCGAAGTTTGGGGTACTTCGGGTGAATGAAGCGTGCTTTTGATTGATAAATTGGCTGAGAGCACATGGCGTTACATGGGGCAAAGCACTCTGGGAGGAAGAAGGGCATAGCCTGCATGACATGTGCAGAGATGAAGACAATCACAGACCGGCGGGATTCTGTGACGTCACCGCACTATATAAGTCCGGGCGCGACGCCGGGAGCTCACACTCCTCTCACTGTACTGATCAGGGAAGGTGCTGCCGCGGCTGATAGCTCTTACTGAAGAATTGATTTTTATACAGCGATTTTTGGGGGGTGTCTCAGCTTGTCTCAGAGACTGTTCTCTTATTGTTCTATTTCTGATTTTTTTTGGGTATTGGATCTGAAGTCCAGTGTGCGTCCACTGCAGCTGCATATACAATTTAATGCTATCTGCTCACAGCACATTGAATATCCTATGGTTTTCTAAGACAGTTCCTGTTGTTTTCATTTAAAGAAAAAGCGTTTTTACAATACAAATACCACTTCATTTTTGGCTGCTCAATTCTTTGGCGCAATTTACATCCAGGGGTTAATTAAGCGTTGTTTTTCAGCTGTGGTGACTCCAAGAAACCGTCATTTTCACCGCCAAAATATATACATTTTTCCTGTAGCCTAATTCACAAGCGAAGGTTAATTACAATTTTATCTCTTGTTGTGTAGCGTAGAAAACACGCCATTGTAACACGCTACAAAGCTGGGAGTTTGTGGTGGCTCAATTCTTTGGCGCAATTTACATCCAGGGGTTAATTAAGTATTTTTCTGCAGTTGTACTCAGTAAAAGAAACTTTCTTTTTCACCGCCACAGAAGAAATTCTGTAGCATAATTCATATCCGAAGGTTAATTAAGCCTGTTTGTGCTTTTACATTCAGTAAAATACACAGAGTTTTTAAACGGCACATACAAGTCAATTTTTCCTGGCCATTTGTGGAGCGCAATTTATATCCAAGGGTTACCAAGCTTGTTACTGGGTTCATTTGGAGTCAAATACAGGGTGTGTATTTATCATATACAGATATCTTCATCAAAAAGTGTCTGTACATTTTAGAACAAACAGTATGTCAGACAGAGAGGTGGCAGGCTCTTCACCTGCCAGTGGCAGTGGCACAAACATTCCTGGAGCAGGCCCAGGTCGCAGCACAGCAAGGGGACGTCGCAGCAGGGGTCACTCGGTGAGGCCACAACTGCCGCTGTCATCTAGCGGCCGTGTGCTGACTAGCAACCCAATGGTTCTTGATTGGTTGACTAGATCATCCACTTCCTCCCAGATGGGCATCTGAAAACCCCAGCCAAGAGTCGGTGGGATCGTCACACACAACCTTATTTGGCTGGCCGGGAGGGGTCAGCGGCCCTCATCTGTCCTAAGCCCGCCTCTGTCCTCGGTTCCCTCAGCCGAGATCTACTTGTGGTTGGGCTAGCGCCATATATAGGAGGTAAACAATTTGAGGGGGCAGTAGCAGTTTATTTGGGAGCAAAAATGGGGCCAAAAATCCCCGTTTTGCAGTGGCGGAAATATAGATGTGGGGGTGGCTGGGGGGGTTTTTTTGTGTGGGGTCGCCTTTGAAATACCAAGACCGGGTGATGGGCGCAAGTGCGATGAAACACAAATAGAGATGATGTAGGACCGCATTGGGAGGGGTGAGGAAAGGGCTTTCATGTCAGGAGAAGGAGGGCGTCGTTGTGCGTCAGGCGCGGCGCACCCAGCAAGTGGGTCGTGTGGTGTAAAGTCGCAGGATAGCAGCAGTGTAGGTCAGGAGCCAACCCGGCCACGGGGTAAAAAACCCGCTTCGAGGTCCAAGAAAGTAGCAGACAGGGGTAGCGAGGCGCGGCGGCATAGTCACTCAAGGCGGAGAGTTGGCGGTAAAATTTCCGCTACCGGCGGTGTGGCAGTTCTTTGCTAAGACACCGGAGGGCCCGATAGGGGTATATGTAGAATCTGTGGGCGGGAAAGTGGCGGGGGCCGGGAGAAACGTTGGCCCAGGCCTGCGTCAACCTGAGGGGGTCCCATTCGGTGGCCTGGGGAAACGTGGCTCAGATGTGGTGGCATCCTGCCGCCGCAGCAACGCGCAGCAGCAGCGGCCAGGGGCAGATCCCCTTGCGCCAGTAAAGGGCTCCCCCCTTGAAAAAGGGGAGCTGTTTTTTTGACATCATCTCCGGTCAAAAGTCCT
Source organism: Phyllomedusa bahiana (assembly GCA_025379985.1). Lineage (NCBI taxonomy): Eukaryota > Metazoa > Chordata > Amphibia > Anura > Hylidae > Phyllomedusa > Phyllomedusa bahiana. Next base: position 3,895 of record JAODAL010037220.1, on the reverse strand, counting down.
CGCTACTCATGGCGCCGGGCGTCGTTCAGCGAGGCGATTGAAAAAGAGACAACAGTATGCGTCCAACCATCCTAAGGTGAAGCGACCATGCCCCTGCCCAAGTTTTTGGGGGCTGCGTCCCCCCTTTTTCCAAAATGGTGGACTTGCCCGTTCGGAAAAAAAGGGTTGTCCCGGGCCCGAGTGGGGGGTTCCAACCCGTAATTTTTTTCCCAAAAAGGCAGTACGATTTTCTAAATATTTTGAAGAAGGTGGGTCAGCCCTTGGCTTATGGGTTTGTCCAAGGTGCACGGCAGGTGGACGTCTGGAGCGTAATCGGTCAGGGGCCCGTACATGTCCTTTCGGCCCCTGGGGGGGAATGTGCTTCTGCCCCGGCACCCAACAACTTGGACGGAGACGGCTTTCTCCCCCCGTTGTCAAAATGCAGCTCCTGCACCAATGTCCGCCTCCTCCTCCTCCCCCCACACCCCCATCTCAGCCTCCACAAGTACGCTCCATATCCACATATGTAGGGACAGCGGTCACGCGTTCTAACCCGGCTTGCTCGGCGAACGAAGTCACACAGGGGAGGAACTGCTCCCCGTATGCAGCAAGAAATCGATGTGTGGCTTTTCCGCGCCAACTGAAAACGAACCTGGTGCGGACAATGGGAGGAACATGGTTCCCCGCTGCACGAGGGGGAGGTCCATGCGCCTACATGGCGCCCCTGTTCAAACTGGTTGTGAAAAAGGTTCCTAAGTTTTTCCCCCGTCTTTAGAAGATTTTGAAAATGGCCCGGAAACTGGCAGCACTTATCCATTTTACAAGCCAGGCAACCCCTCGAGTTGCAGCGGCAGAGCGGTTTTCCCCCAAAACACTTGATATGCGATGTTTCCCCCTTTGGAATTCCAGCCTGCACATGTTGGCCGACTGTATGAAAAAGAGAAAGGCCATTAACGATTTTTTTTTGATCCCGGCAGAAGAAGTATCCCCGTGTAACTTTGATTTTCAGCCCGTGGCAGCTCATGGTGACACCTGCGTTTTGAGGCCATTCGAGGAGGGGACGTTTTTTGTCAGTGCCAGGACTACGGGTGAATAACGTTCATTCCCCCTGCTTCATGTCCCGGAAAAAGATGCTGAAAAATCTGTCTGGGCAGGGGGGGTGGAGACGTGGCGACTGATCTGCGGGCCCCAAAGAGTCCGGTGGGGGCTGAAATGGGGGGGGAGGAGGAAAGGGACATTGGAAACGAAGCTTGTTTGGTGAAATGAGTGATTTTTACCCCGGTGACAAGAGAGGAGGAGCAGGAGCAGCTGGAGGAGGGAGATGGTATGAGGGAAAACGAGGCAGATGACCCGCAAGCACCGTGGCAGTATACAGTGGAGATGGAGGCAGGGGGGCCCCCCGGAGTCACTTGTGAGATGGCCCGCAGGGATGCTGATTTGTGGCTAGGGAGCCGAATAGGGCGCTCGGCAGGGGAGACTTTGGCTCTCCACCCCATTTGGGCCCCCGCTACGGTCCAAAATGGGGGCCTTTTTCCCAGCTGCTGAGAGGGAGGACAAACTCAAATACTATAGGGAAATCCTCTGAAGTCAGTTGGCCGCTGCCTATGTGCGGCATCATCCCTCCTCTGACAGGTCTGACCGGGGGGTTCTTCAGCGCTCACGTTCTACTGCCGCGGCTCCTAGGTGAAGGTGGGGGGGTCGGAGCAGCACCAGCTCCATCAGCAGCAACCTAAGTCTGGAGTCACTGATGAGCAGCTTCCTTCACCGGCCTAGTGAGGAGGGCAGTCGCCAGCAGCAGCAGGACCTGGAGCAGACCCTGAACCAACAGGTGGTGGCCTACTTGGACAGCACTCTGCCACCTCAGTTAGAAGATCCGCTGGACTACTGGGCAGCCAAACTGGATGTGTGGCCGCAACTTGCCGAGTTTGCAGTGGAGAAGCTGTCCTGCCCGGCCAGTAGTGTGGCATCAGAGCGGGGTTCAGTGCAGCGGGGGCCATCGTTACCCCAGGAGAACCCGCTTGTCCACGGGAAATGTGGAACGACTGACCTTTGTCAAGATGAATCAGGCGTGGATCGGCCAGGATTTCCACACACCAATGCCTTAGGCGTCAGACTACATCAGCCATGACGCCTCACCCAAACTGTGAGAAATGAGTCTGGGTTCAAACTACCTGCCTCAGCCACTATTCTGATGCCGCCACCCGCCTGATGCCACACATCTGCTGACAGTTTCTCCATCTGCCACCAACCATCTTTACCAGGGACTGGTATTGCCACCCACCTCCACACTCTGTCATTGTGCCACTGTCTGACCTCATGCTGCTGCTGCCGTGACCTCCACACTGTGTCATTGTGCCACTCTGTGGCTTCCTCGTGTTTTGCCACCTCCAGAATGTCATTGTGCCACTGTCTGACCTCATGCTGCTGTGGCTGCCGCCGTGACCTCCGCTCTCAGTCATTGTGCCACTCTGTGGCCTACTCCTGTTTTTGCCACCTCCAGAATGTCATTGTGCCACTCTCTGACCTCATGCTGCTGTGGCTGCCGCCGTCACCTCCACACTCTGTCACTGATGTTGCCACCTGAGCCCTCAGCTTGTTTTTTCCAGCTTTCTCTGGCATGACTTTATCAGGCTACATTCCCGCTTCAGTTTTTTGGTCAGTTTTGCCCTCTTAAGTGCCCAGGGAATTTTATAGTGAAGCGATTCTAAGAGCGGCGGCAGTCATCTGCGTGTCATACTAAAACACAACATTGTATGAAGACCAAACCAAGCTCCCTCTGCATATTTAAGCATGGCACAACGTTCTACAGCACCCTGCAGGTTCTGTGCAGCCTGGAAATAGCTGTTTTTTAACGTGATTCATCCCGAAGTAATTCGGAACGAAGTTATTTTTTGCTGAGAAATTCGGCGAAGTGAACGAACCGAATTTCGGGAAATTCGCCCATCTCTAATGACTGGTTCCCACCGTGAAGCATGAAGGAGGAGGTGTGATGGTGGGGGGGGGGGCTTTGCTGGTGACACTGTTGGGGATTTATTCAACAGGGACGGAATACTGAACCAGCATGGTTACCACAGCATCGTGCAGCAGCATGCTATTCCATCCGGTTTGCGTTTAGTTGGACCATCATTTATTTTTCAACAGGACAATGACCCCAAACACCTCCAGACTGTGTAAGGGCTATTTGACCAAGAAGGAGAGTGATGGGGGGCTACGCCAGATGACCTGGCCTCCAGTCACCAGACCTGAACCCAATCGAGATGGTTTGGGGTGAGCTGGACCGCAGAGTGAAGGCAAAAGGGCCAACAAGTGCTAAGCATCTCTGGGAACTCCGTCAAGACAGTTGGAGACCATTTCAGGTGACTACCTCTTGGAGCTCATCAAGAGAATGCCAAGAGTGTGCAAAGCAGTAATCAAAGCAAAAGGTGGCTACTTTGAAGATCCTAGAATATAAGACACATTTTCAGTTGTTTCACACTTTTTTGATAAGTATATAATTCCACATGTGTTAATTCATAGTTTTGATGCCTTCAGTGTGAATCTACAATTTGTATAGTCAGGAAAATACAGAAAACTGGTAGAATGAGAAGGTGTGTCCAAACTTTTGGTCTGTACTGTAGCTAGTCCTGCTCTCAGCTGAGAAGTGGATACAATTGAATCCAGTCTATACAATGCTCTGTGAGCTTAACAGCCTGGACTCCAGACTAATACATTGTACATAGCTAATCCTGCTCTCAACTGAGAAGTGGATACAATTGTGTCAAGTCTAGACAATGCTCTGTGTAAACATGAGCCAAATAGTCGGGACCCCAGACTGAAACATTGTACTTAGCTAGTCCTGCTCTCAGCTGAGAAGTGGATGCAATTGTATCCAGTGTAGACAATGCTCTGTGAGCTAAAAAGCATGAACACCAGACTG
>JAODAL010037219.1:0-40687 GCA_025379985.1 Phyllomedusa bahiana | reverse complement strand
ATGGCATAAACAAAAAAAAACATGTCTTGATAAATATTTGTCAGAAACCCTTTGGGACCCCGGGGGTCATTTTTATGACATTTGCGATTGCCCTTTCCCTGTATATCGGGAGAACTGAGCCCCAAATGTCTTCCCCCTTTTGGGGATTTGAATTTTTCAGCGGGAGCAGCTTCAGAGGGTGACTCCTCAAGATGATCAGAACTGTTGGTTTTCGGGTTGATCCCCACTCATTTCCTTCGAAACTGTTCATCGTATCAGTTTGTGCTGTGTGCCCCTTAAAATTATTATCACCCAAGATATAACCCAAATTTGGTTGATCTAATCTTCTCCTCTTTTTTTGCATGGTGAAAATGAAGATGTATACTCTGAAAAGTACCAACTGTAAGCTGATTTGGCCAAATGCCTGGAATCCCCCTAATAAAGTTGTTGGAGGTAGAGTGTGTGGGCTGTGGGTTTATATTGTGTTTATGAGTTCAGTTTTGGGACTTTTATTGTTTTTTTCCCTTTTATATTAACCGGGTTTCAAAATTACCCCAACAACACAAATTTTAAAATTTTAATAAGAGCATTTTAAAATTTTAGTAAAATATTTTATTTTATTGTATTTTTTTAAAAATAAGTTTGAAAAACCCCCCCCCAAAAAAGTCTTGATGCAAAAAACAATGTATGTAAAAATTTGTAGCATTTAAACCAAAAAGGGGTCGGTCAGCCCAACACTGGGGAAGGTTAAAGCTTTTTTTTTGTTGTTGTGGGTCCTAAAATACACCCGTTTTAAAAGGCTACAAGCTGGTAATTTTTACCAGCACATTCTTTGGTAAATTTTTCATCCAAGGTTAACTAAAATATTTTTTTGCGTTTTTCGTAAAAGAAACTTGTTTTTTAAAGCCAAAAAAAAAAAATTTTTTGGGTGTATATAATTTATTCGAAAGTTAAATTTAAAGGGTTTTTTGTTGTTTTGCTCCCTAAAAAACCATTTTTAAAACGTACAAAGCTGGTAATTTTTTTGGGAGCCATTTCTTTGGCAATTTACATCCACGGGTTAATTTAATGTTTTTTTTGTCTGTGTTTTGGTCACAAAAGAAACGGTGTTTTTAACGCCAAAGAAGAAATTTTGCCCGTAATAATTCAATCCCAAGGGGTTTAAATTAAGCGTTTTTTGTTGTTGTGGTCATTAAAATCTCAGTTTTTAACACGCTACAAAGCAGTAATTTTGACAGCACTTTTTTTGCCAATTTAAATTCCCAAGGGGTTTTAATTAAGCATTTTTATGATGTTGTGGTCAGTAAAATGCACGTCGTTTTAACACGCTACATAGCTGGTAATTTTTGGCACCTCATTTCTTTTGCGCATTTTAGATCCAAGGGTTAATTAAGTGTTTTTCTGCTGTTGTGGTCACTAAAAGAAACGGTATTTTTCAACGCCAAAGAAGAAATTTTGCCTGTAGCATAATTCATACCCGAAGGTTAATTACACGCTTTTCTGCTGTTGTAGTCAGTAAAATCCACGTCATTTTAACACGCTAAATAGCTGATCATTTTTGGCAGCTCATTTCTTTTGCGCAATTTAGATTCAAGGGTTAATTAAGCCTGTTTGTGCTTTTATATTCAGTAAAATACACTGAGTTTTTTTTACAAGTAAATTTTTCCTGGCCATTTGTGAGCGCAATTTATATCCAAGGGTTACCCAAGCCTGTTAATGGGTTCATTTGGGAGTCAAATACAGGGTGTAAATTTTTATCATTACAGATATCTTCATTAAACAGAGTCTGTACATTTTTGAACAAACAGTATGTCAGACAGAGAGGGGGCAGGCTCTTGACATCCGAGTGGCAGTGGCACAAACATTCCTGGAGCAGGCACAGGTCGCAGCACAGTAAGGGGACGTTGCAGCAGGGGTCACTCAGTGAGGCCCGAAACTGCGGTGTCATGTAGCGGCCGTGTGTTGATCAGCAACCAAAGGGTTCTTGAAATTTGGGTTGAGTAGGTCACCAACTTCATCCCAGATGACATCTGACAACTCTAGCGGTGGGTTCGTCAGATACAACTCTTAGCATGGCTCGGGAACAGGTCAGCGGCCCTCACCTGTCCTCAACCCGCCTCCGTTCCGTTCGGGTCCCTAAACCAGAAAACTAGTATGTGGTCTGGGCTCAGCGCCACTCTACAGCGAGGACAAACAATTTGAGGACAGTCAGCAGCTACTTGGCAACGAAGAGGTGGGGCAGACACCCCCTGCTTCTTGCAGTATTGATGTGGAGAGTGGCATGGGAGGTTTTTTGGCGAACGGTAAGTCTCTGCATACCATGACCGTTGAGGAGGACAGCAGTGACAATCCAACACTCATGAAATATAAACGTGGTGGTTTGAATCCAGTTTCTGCATTACACCAGTTTGTTCAGATGCAGCGTATGGAACTTGAACTGAAGGAGACCATAACTACAGGGAATGTTTTAGGTGCTTACTTTGCATTCTGTGCCATTGTTGGTTGAATTCAGTACAAAACTGGAATGGGACAGAATAAAAAAGAAGCAAAATAAAATGCTGCAAAACTGGCTTTGTATGAAAAAGGGGAGGCCCTCCCCTCTTTCCGGTGGAAAAAAGGGGAGGCCCTCCCCTGTTAACGGTGGAAAAAGGGGAGGCCCTCCCCTGTTAACGGTGAAAAAAGGGGAGGCCCTCCCCTGTTACCTGTTCATCAATTTCCCCCTGTTCAATAATTTCCCCCTGTTAATATATTTATTCCTGTTCATCAATTTCCCCCTGTTAATATATTTGTTCCTGCTCATATATTTCCCCCGTTAATATATTTATTCCTGTTCATCAATTTCCCCCGTTAATATATTTATTCCTGTTCATCAATTTCCCCCTGTTAATATATTTATTCCTGTTCATCAATTTCCACCTGTTCATCAGTTCCTGTCTGCCCGTGTACCCGACCTTTCTGCTACGTTACCTGACCTTGAAACTCCGCCGCCTGCCCTGACCTGTTGGTCTGACCTTTGACTATGAGTTTCATCTTACGATTCGGTACCTCGCTGCGCCTCGGCTGCCACTGCATGCTAGTCACGCCAGGGGTAGTGACCTGGTAGGACTCCCGCCGCAGAAAGTACGTTGTACCATGCTTAAATATGCAGAGGGAGCTTGGTTTGGTCTTCATACAATGTTGTGTTTTAGTATGACACGCACATGACTGCTGCCGCTCTTAGAATCGCTTCACTATAAAATTCCCTGGGCACTTAAGAGGGCAAAACTGACCAAAAAACTCAAGCGGGAATGTAGCCTGATAAAGTCATGCCAGCAAAAGCTGGAAAAAAACAAGCTGGGAGCTTAGGTGGCAACATTAGTGACAGAGTGTGGAGGTGACGGCGGCAGCCACAGCAGCATGAGGTCAGACAGTGGCACAAAGACATTCTGGAGGTGGCACAAAGAGGAGTAGGCCACAGAGTGGCACATGACCAGTGTGGAGGTTACGGAGAAGCCCAGCGCAGATGAGGTCAGACAGTGCAATGACATTTGGAGGTGGCAAAACAGGAGTAGACAGAGTGCACAATGACGAGTGTGGAGGTATGCAGCAGCAGCATGAGGTCAGACAGTGGCACAATGACATCTGGAGGGGCAAAAAGGAGTAGGCACGAGGGAACAATGACAGAGAGTGGAAGTGACGCAGAGCAGATGAGGTCGACAGGCACAAACATTCTGGGTGGCAAACAGAGTAGGCACGAGTGGCACATGACACAGTGTGGAGGTCACGGCAGCAGCCACCGCAGCAGCATGAGGTCAGACAGTGGCACAATGACATTCTGGAGGTGGCAAAAACAGGAGTAGGCCACAGAGTGGCACAATGACAGAGTGTGGAGGTCATGGCAGCAGCAGCATGAGGTCAGACAGTGGCACAATGACATTCTGGAGGTGGCAAAAACAGGAGTAGGCCACAAAGTGGCACAATGACAGAGAGTGGAGGTGACGGTGGCAGCAGCATGAGGTCAGACAGTGGCAAAATAACACGCCTGATTCATCTTGACAAAGGTCAGTCGTTCCACATTTCCCGTGGAGAAGCGGGTTCTCCTTGGGGTAAAGATGGCCCCCGCCGCACTGAACACCCGCTCTGATGCCACACTACTGGCCGGGCAGGACAGCTTCTCCACTGCAAACTCGGCAAGTTGCAGCCACACATCCAATTTGGCTGCCCAGGAGTCCAGCGGATCTTCTAAGTAGGGTGGCAGAGTGCTGTCCAAGTAGGCCACCACCTGTTGGTTCAGGGTCTGCTCCAGGTCCTGCTGCTGGGGATTACCCTCCACACTAGACGTGTGAAGGAAACTGCTCATTAGTGACTCCAGACTTAGGTTGCTGCTGATGGAGCTGATACTGCTCCTACCCTCCCACCTTCCCCCAGCAGCCGCGGCAGTAGTACGTGAGAAACTGAAGAACCCCCGGTCAGCCCTGTAAAAGGAGGGACGATGCCGCACATAGGCAGCGGCCAACTGACTACGGGGATTTCCCATAGTTTTTGAGTTTGTCCTCCCTCCAGCAGCTGGGAAAAAGGCTCCCATTTTGGACCGGTAGCGAGGGTCCAATAGGGTGGAGATCCAGAAGTCATCCCTCTGCCGGATGCTGACTATTCGGCTGTTACTAGCCAGGCAAATCAGCATGCTGCGGGCCATCTGCACAAGTGACTCCGAGGGGCTCCCTGCCTCCATCTCCACTATATACTGCCGCGGTGCTTGCGGGTCATCTGCCTTGTCTTCCTCATCTCCATCTACCTCCTCCAGTCTCCTGCTTTCCCCCTCTCTTGTCACCTCGGTAGAAAATTCCCTCATTTCACCAGACAATGCTTCTGCTCTAATGTCCTCCTCCTCCTCCATTTCAGTCCCCACCGGACTCATGTGGCCGCGAGATGTAGTCGCCACGTCTCCAGTCCCCTGCCCAGACAGATTTTTCAAACAATAGTGTAGCACTAAACCACCCAGGTTACATGTACGGCATTAGCAGGACCCCCCCTGCATGAAAACATACTACATTAGAACAATATGCCGTAAACCACAAATATTCTCTTTGCGTTTTTATGGATATTTTTATTCTTTTTATATTATAGAACAATCTTCACCAATATTGCCATAATAAAGCGTTGGCTGAAATTTTATATACTTCTCATATAAGCACAACAAAAGTTCAGGAAAATGTAACCTGGAATCCTCAATGAGGTTAAATGTCCCGAAGGGTCGGCAGGTTTCCGCCAAAGGTATCTAGTGATTTCGATGCCTTTCAACAGAGATCATAGGAGCAGCTGGTTTAGATGTCCTCCATAAGAAACACCACACGACGTTTCGGGGGATAACCACGCCCCCTTTCTCAAGTGTGAGCAGGATCCTACGTACGCTATCTATTTGTACTCCTGAATGCAGGTGAGCTTAATTAAACCCACCTACTATGCAATGCAAGACATCTACACTCATGTAGCCTAATATACTCTCTTAAAAATTAACATATTATCTAGTACAAACGATTCTATTCAACAGCAGTAAAAGGCATGTACATATTACACATACCATGTTATCCCAATATAAACTGTTCTAAGATAGAATCCACATATGGAGGACAATGAATTGCAACATTATAATCATAAAAATACCTTCCACAGGCACGTTTCATTAAGCCCTTTTGGAGCGGCAAATGTTATGTCGGTCAGACATCACGTATGATACGTGTCAGGCTCAATGAACATAGATCTTCAATTCGTGTGGATAAGTCCCGGATGGAAAAAAATCCACGGGAGGCTGCGCTGATGGCTCAGGACCAACAACAAAAACAAAAAAAGTTTGGTGAAACGGGCGTCGCTAGACATTTCTTTGAGAACTCACACAATGTATCAGATTTGCGCTGGTGTGTGTTGGAGGAGGTCACGGGTAGTGACCCAGTTCAGATTAATCTGCGATTGTTGCAGCGTGAAGTATTCTGGATTAATAGATTGGATGCTTTAGCTCCAAAAGGGCTTAATGAAACGTGCCTGTGGAAGGTATTTTTATAATTATAATGTTGCAATTCATTGTCCTCCATATGTGGATTCTATCTTAGAACAGTTTATATTGGGATTAACATGGAATGTGTAATATGTACATGCCTTTTACTGTTGTTGAATAGAATCGTTTGTACTAGATAGTATGTTAATTTTTAAGAGAGTATATTAGGCTACATGAGTGTAGATGTCTTGCATTGCATAGTAGGCGGGTTTAATTACCCTCACCTGCATTCAGGAGTACAAATAGATAGCGTACGTAGGATCCTGCTCACACTTGAGAAAGGGGGCGTGGTTATCCCCCGAAACGTCGTGTGGTGTTTCTTATGGAGGACATCTAAACCGGCTGCTCCTATGATCTCTGTTGAAAGGCATCGAAATCAGTAGATACCTTTGGCGGAAACCTGCCGACCCTTCGGGACATTTAACCTCATTGAGGATTCCAGGTTACATTTTCCTGAACTTTTGTTGTGCTTATATGAGAAGTATATAAAATTTCAGCCAACGCTTTATTATGGCAATATTGGTGAAGATTGTTCTATAATATAAAAAGAATAAAAATATCCATAAAAACGCAAAGAGAACATTTGTGGTTTACGGCATATTGTTCTAATGCAGACAGATTTTTCAGCATCTGTTCCAGGATATAAAGCAGTGGAATGACATTATTCATCCCGTAGTCCTGGCGACTGACAAATAACGTCACCTCCTCGAATGGCCTTGACAAACGGCAGGTGTCACGCATGAGCTGCCACTGGCTGACATCAAAGTAACACAGGGAAGTACTCCTGTCCACCTGGATCATCAAAAAATCGTTAATGGCCTTTCTCTGTTCATACAGTCGGTCCAGCATGTGCAGGCTGGAATTCCAATGGGTGGAAACAGCGCATATCAGAGTGTGTTGGGGTAGGCCGTTCTGCCGCTGCAATTCGAGGAGGGTGTTCCTGGCTTTGTAGGAATGGATGAAGTGCATGCAGTTTCCTGGCCATTTTCAGAATCTTCTGAAGATCGGTGGAAGACTTCAGGAACCTTTTCACAACCAGATTGAACACATGCGCCATGCAGGGCGCATGGACCATCCCTCCTCGGTGCAGCGCGGACACCATGTTCCTCCCATTGTCCGTCACCATGGTTCCGATTTGCAGTTGGCGCAGAGAAAGCCACACATCGATTTCTTGCTGCATGACGCGGAGCAGTTCCTCCCCTGTGTGACTTCGTTCACCGAGGCAAGCCAGGTGTAGAACTGCGTGACACCGCTGTGCCCTACACATGTGGTATGATGGAGCAGTACTTGTGGAGGCTGAGATGGTGGTGGTGGTGGAGGAGGAGGAGGCGGACATTGGCGCAGGAGCCGCAGTTTGACAACGTGGAGGAGAAAGCGCCGTCTCCTGTCCAAGTTGTTGGTGTGCCTGGGCAGGAAGCACATTCACCCAATGGGCCATAAAGGACATATACTGGCCCTGACCGTAGTTACAGCTCCAGACGTCAGCGCTGCCGTGCACCTTGGAACAAACCGATAAGCTTAAGGACTGGCCCACCTTCTGTTCTACATATTTATGAAGTGCTGGTACTGCCTTTTTGGAAAAGAAATTACGGCTTGGAACTCTCCATCTCGGCTCGGCACAAGCCATTAGTTCTCTGAATGGTGCAGAGTCCACCATTTGGAAAGGGAAGGACTGCAGTACCAACAACTTGGGCAGGAGTATGGTCAGCTTCTGCACCTTAGGATGTTTGAACGCATACTGTTGTCTCTTTGCAATCGCCACGCTGAACGACTGCTGGCGCCATGAGTAGCGAGGAGCAGGAGCATCTGGACCGGGAGATGATGTCAAAGAGAAACAGCTCCCTTCTGCAGAGGTGGTGGAGCCTTGACTGGCTACAATGGCAAACGTGCCACTGGGCGCTGCTGCTGCTGTTGCTGTGGCGGCAGGATGGACCACCACATCTGAGCCACGTTTCTCCCAGGCCACCGGATGGTGACGCTGCATGTGTTGACGCAGGGCTGTGGTGCCAGCGTTAGCTCCCTGGCCACGCTTCACTTTCTGCCTACAGATTCTACATATACCCATATTCGGCTCCTCCGGTGTCTTAGCAGAGAACTGCCACGCCGCCGAGTATCTGATTTTACCGCCAATGCTCCGCATTGAGTGACTAATACCGCCACTGCCTCGCTGAGCCCATGTGCCGCTACTTTCTTGGACCTGCGAAGCGGGTTTTTTTACCCCGTGGCCGCTTGGCTCCCGACCTCACACTGCTGCTATCCTGCTGACTCACGGCCACACAACCCACTTGCTGGCTGTGCCGTTGCCTGACGCGCAAGCTGACGCTCTCTTCTCCTGATGATGATGAAGCCCTTGCCTCACCCGGCTCACAAGTGTGGTCGGCTACATCATCATCTATTTGTGTTTCATCGTCACTGATGTCCTCATCACCGGTCTTGGTATGCAGAGGCTAACCCCTCACAACATGACCTCCCATGCCACTCTCCACATCTATACTTTGCCGCAGCAGGGGATATTGGCCCCATTTCTTCTCTGCCAAGTAGCTGCTGACTGCCCTCCTCAAATTGTTCATCCTCGCTATATAGTGGCGCTGAGCCCAGACCACATGGTAGATCTCTGGCTGAGGGAACGGGATGGGACAGAGGTGGGTTGAGGACAGGTGAGGGTCGCTGACCCGCTCCCGGGCCATGCCAACTAAGGGTTGTGTTTGACGTTCCCACCGACTCTTGGCTGGGGTTGTCAGATGTCATCTGGGAGGAAGTGGATGACATAATCAGCCAATCAAGAACCCTTGGGTTGCTGGTCAACACATGGCCACTAGATGACAGCGGCAGTTGTGGCCTCACCGAGTGACCCCTGCTGCGACGTCCCCTTGCTGCGACCTGGGCCTGCTCCAGGAATGTTTGTGCCACTGCCACTCACAGGTGAAGAGCCTGCCACCTCTCTGTCTGACATACTGTTTGTTCTAAAATGTACAGACACTGTTTGATGAAGATATCTGTATATGATAAATACACACCCTGTATTTGACTCCAAATGAACCCAGTAACAAGCTTAGGTAACCCTTGGATATAAATTGTGCTCCTCAAATGGCCAAGAAAAATTTACTTCTATGTGTCGATTAAAAACACTGTGTATTTTACTGAATGTAAAAGCACAAACAGGCTTAATTAACCTTCGGATATGAATTATGCTACAGGCAAAATTGCTTCTTTGGCGGTGAAAAAAAAGGTTTCTGTTGGTGACCACAACAGCAGAACAACGCTTAATTAACCCCTGGATGTAAATTGCGCAAAATATTTGAGCAACCGAAAACTACCAGCTTTGTAGTGTGTTACAATGGCGTGTATTTTACGCTACACAGCAAGAGAAAAACTTGTAATTAACCTTTGGTTATGAATTATGCTACAGGAAAAATGTCTTTTTGGCGGTGAAAAAGACGGTTTCTTGTAGTCACCACAACAGCAGAACAACGCTTAATTAACCCCTGGATGTAAATTGCGCAAAAGAATTGAGCAACCAAAAACTACCAGCTTTGTAGTGTGTTACAATGGCGTGTATTTTACGCTACACAGCAAGAGAAAAACTTGTAATTAACCTTCGGTTATGAATTATGCTACTGGAAAAATGTCTTTTTTGGCGGTGAAAAAGACTGTTTCTTTTAGTCACCACAACAGCAGAATAATGCTTAATTAACCCCTAGATGTATATTGCACAAAAGAATTGAGCAATCAAAAATTAAGTGGTATTTGGATTGTAAAAACGCTGTTTCTTTAAATGAATACAACAGGAACAGGCTTAGATAACCCTTGGATATTCAATGTGCTGTGAGCAGATAGCATTAAAATGTATATGCAGCTGCATTGGACGCACACTGGACTTCAGTTCCAATACCCCACAAAATCAGAATTAGAACGTTAAGAGAAGCAGTCTCTGAGACAAGCTGTGACACCCCCCAAAAATCGCTGTATAAAAATGAGTTCTTTAGTAAGAGATATCATTAGCAGCCGTGGCAGCACCTTCCCTAATCAGTACAGTGAGAGCGGTAGGAGCTCCCAGCGTTCCGCCCAGACTTATATAGTGCGGTGACGTCACAGAATCCTGCCGGTCTCTGATTCGCTTCATCTCTGCACATGTCATGTAGACTATGCCCTTCTTCCTCCCAGAGTTCTTTGCCCCATGTAATGCCATGTGCTCGCAGCCATTTTATCAATCAAAAGCACACTTCGTTCACGCGAAGTACCCCAAACTTCGACTTCGTTCAGAACCGAAGTTTTCCTGAAATTCTAAACGAATTCCACTTCGTTAGAATCAATTTACCCATCTCTAACACTGGGTGCTACAGCTGTTGGGACAGGATGGACCACCACATCTGAAACACGTATGGTGACACTGCATGATGTATATGCAGGACTATGGTGCCAACATTAGGTCCCTGGTCACGCTTTACTTTCTGCCCACAGATTCTACATATAGTTTTGTTCAACCCTCCTCTGGTGTCTCGTCAATAAACTGGCACAGTAGGTGATTTTACCACCAAAGCTCCGCACTGACTGACTGTTACCGCCATTGACCCGGTGAGCCCATGTGCCGCTACTTTCTGGGACCTGCAACGTGGGTGGTCTAAATCGTGGCCGTTTGGCTTCCAACCTCGCACTGCTGCCACCCTGCTGACTGCCGGCCACAGTGCCGACTTACGGGCTGCGCCACTGCCTGACACGCAAGCTGCTGCTCTCTTTTCCCTATGATAATTATGAACCCTTGTACACTGTTGATCTGGGTCAGCTGATAGCATCACATGGCTTTCAAAACCACCAGTATGCTGATGACACCCAACTTTACATCTCCAGCCCAGACATTAACTCTCTACTGTCCAAGATCCCAGATTGTCTGTCATTCAAAGCCTCCTTCTTCTAAAACTTAATGTAGAGATAACGGAATGCTTCCAGGACCGGGACAATGGGTAGTCGAGGGTAGGCGACCGCGTAGGGCACCACATCATCCCAGGGAGAAAAGGGGGCACAAGGAGGCATGGAGTGGACTGAATTTTCCATTTGGGGGGCACTTTATGCCTTGTTTAACTAGGGCACCAGAATAACTTGTCCCAGCCTCGCCTGCTTCTCCCGGCTCCCATGTGCGATCGGCTACATCGATTAGTGTTTGCCTGTCACCGCCGTCCTCCTCAACGGTGTCGCTGTACAAAGCCTGACCGCTCTTAACATAACCCCCCCATTGCAACTCTCCTCGTCAACATTTGCCTGCTTCTACAAGAAGCAGCGGATGTCTTCCCCACCTCTTTGCTGCCAACTGTCCTCAAATATTTTGTCCTCACTGTATAGTGGCGCAGAGGCCACAGCACATAGTAGTTCTCTGACTGTGGGAACTGAACGGGACAGAGGTAGGTTGAGGACAGGTGAGTGCCCCTCATCTGCTCCCGGGGCATGCCAACTAGGGGTTGTGTGTGACAAACCCACCGACTCTTGACTGGGGTTGTCAGATGTCATCTGGGAGAAAGTGTATGACCTAGTGTGTGGTCAACACATGGCCGATAGATGACACCGAATGCTGTGGCCTCGCAGGGTGACTCCTGCTGTGACGTCCCCTTACTGTGCTGTGATCTGTGGCGGCTCCGGTAACCTACTACTGTGTTCGTTGACGCTATGGTAGGATTTTAGCCCTCAGCTTTTTTTTTCCTGCTGGTTCTGCCATGACTTTATCAGGCTGCATTCAGGCTTCAGTTTTTTGGTCAATTTTGCTCCCGTAAGTGCCCAGGGAATTTTAGACTGAAGCAATTCTAAGAGCGGCGGCAGTCATGTGCGTGTCATACTACAACACAGCATTGTATGAAGACCAAACCAAGCTCCCTCTGCATATTTAAGCATGGGACAATATTCGACAGCATCCTACAGGCTCTCTGCAGCCGGTAAATAGCTGTTTTTTAATGCGATTCATCCCGTAATTCGGACCGAAACAAATTTTGTCGGAAAATTCGGCGGTCGGTGAACCAAATTTTTGAGAAATTCACCCATCTCTAATTGGGAGCTTAACAACATTAAGGTTAAGAATCAGTACACCCTTCCCTTGGTTCCTGATCTGTTTAATCAGTGTGTGGGGTTTTCTAAAATTGAGCTCTGTGGGGCCTAAAACCTGATCCAAATCAATGAGGAGGATGAGTGGAAGACCGCATTTAACAACTTAGAGGGACATTTTGAATATCGTTATGCCCTCCAGCAGTTTGCTAACAATATTTTTAGTGATTTCCTGGGCCAATATGTGGTACCTTGATAACATTTTAATCTTTTCTTCCATTTGGATCACCTTTATCGAGCATGTCAGAAATGTGCTATTATGGTTATGTCAGAACAATCTGTTTGCCAAATTGTCCAAGTGCCTGTTTGGGGTCCAAAAAGTCACCTCTTTGGGTTATATCATCACCATAGAGTCCTTTTGTATGGATCAACTCAAAGTCACAGCTATTAATAATTGGAAATGCCTTACTAACCTCAAGGCTCTCCCACGTTTTTTTAGGGTTTTCCCATTACTAACGTAAATTTATTAATTTTATTAAAAAAAGAGGGCTGACTTGGCTCATTGGTTCCCGGAGGCAGAAAAGGCATTTGCACAGCTTAAAAAATGTTTCATTAAAACCCCTGTTTTGATTCAACCCTATCTGGATTCTTCTTTTGTGGTGGAAGTTGAAGCTTCCAAAGTGGGGGTGGTAGCTATTTTGTCTCAGGCCAGTTAAAATACGACATTGGACAACAGGGACAGCATGATAATGTACTCTAACACATTGCACAAATTACAGTTTAATGTGTTGATTTGCCTTCTAAATTTCCAAGATCTCCATCTGATTAAGCATTTGTGGAATGTACTGAAAACGTCTGATTAATTGTTGGTTAAGAACCCACTATTTAACTTACAGAACTTTAAGTATCTTCAGCTAATGCATTGGTTCCAGACATAACAGGACAACTTCAGATATATTGTTAAGTCCACTTCTTGACAGGTCAGAGCTGTTTAGTGGCACATAGAGAACTAGTATTATGGCTAATCAGTATGTAATGTAATAAAATGTATATTAATGAGGAAATGTTAGATATATGGCCGCTTTGTGTAACTGGTATACTGGGACACCAGACCATGCTAGCTGTTTAAATTACATTTCCATTTCAATTTCACTTATATGCATTTTACTATAAATTCTTTGTTAATAGGGTATTTACTTAATATACACATAGAACTAAGCAGAAATGGGTATATACGATGTACAACCACAAGTTTAAAAATGTCAGTGCCATATGCATATGATAAAACTGTGCTACACAAACTTAAAATCTCTGCAGTGTCTCAATGCATGTATCTGATGACACACTTAAAATAAAGGATTGCATAGATCCTCTTGTTGCAATACTAATGAGCAAAACAATTTAGAGACTAATATATACTAGAAATTTGAGTGGGTGTGAAACATCCCCAACAATTTATCAAATAACTCAAGGCAATGGCTATGACATTGGTCAGCACACAATGTTTGTTACTATAGCAACTGGTGTAGCAAATTTACTGTATTTGTATCAACATGGTCCCGGGGGACTAATGTTGTTGGAAAGAATTCTTTTTTCTACTTCCCTATATTATTTGGATGTTTTATTGCAATGCCCTGCAGATATGTAAGTGACAATAGAATCAGTATTTCAAGGCTTAATTCTGAATCACTGGAAGTTTCTATCGTTCAATAAATACAAAGCATGTAAACTCTATATTTTATTTTTTTTTCTTACATTTTTTATTTGTGTAGAAATGTGAATTTGAATTTATCAGGTGATTATTTATAATTTTAGTTATAATTGGTTTAATATTGTATGTAAGGTTAAAACAAGTCTTTTTCTGATCTGCAGTAGGGTAATATGTTTTTATTTCTTTCTGATAATTTATATTTTAATTTTACTATATGTACATCACAGAAGGATGATCTGATGATTCAATTATCAATTCTCAATCCCAATTACAGATATTAATGAGCAACTTATATTTTCCACAAATGTTCATCTATTTTAAAACTGCTCAGTCAATATAACTTATAGATAAAATGGTTTGTATTAGATTACAAATGATGTCACTTTTATTCTTACATGAAAGAAGTAAAGTGTAATCTGTCTTTGTCTGATATAACAATGTTATTTAGTTGATATATTATATCAGCCCCCACAAAATTTACAAGATACTATTTGTTGCATAAATAGATAGACAGTGACATTCAAAAGGAAGTATATCTATTTTTCAGAATATTTTGTAACAAAGTCTCTGAGTTAAAACTTTTTATAGGCCACTTCTGACTTGAATTATTGTTAGTACACCAATATGATTTTTAAAATATTTATATTTAGTTGATACATACCTAATTGTCGTGTCGTGTTAAACAGAAGACCATTGTAAAGAAATCTACAAAACCACAGAAATGTATTTCTTTCAACTTGAGGGATTATTCATCACACCTTGTTTCTAGGAAAACATATTCGCAGTATTCCTGACAATTAAATGCATTTTACATGTTTAGAATGTAGGATTAGGACTTCAAATTTAAGTTTGAGGTTCCACTTTGAGCCTTCATTACAGAGACGGCATTGGCTCAGCTAAATTATTGACACCAACATCACCCACAGGACCTCCGTTGACTATCATGGGTTTCTGTAATGGTGTTTGTCTTTTTAATTGAAAAAATAGCAAACTGTGCTATTTTTTCCATTACTTTTTATGGAATCTGCACTAAAGACTTCAAATAAATATCAAACTTCCCTTAGCTTTGCTCTGTGTATAATGACCCTGCAACCTTTTCACTTGTTTCTTACCTGAACTCTGAAATATCTCTTTGACTCAGGCTATGACTAGCCTACAGGAGAAACCCCCAGAGGGTCCATGGACATCTTGGACTGGTAGGCATGACAGACTTTGGGTTGTTTATCAGGGAAAAAGACAAAGTAAGAGGTAGGGTGTAAGAGTCATGTGCAGTATCTATAGGGTTGGCCAAAAAAAACAACTCCAGTTTTTGTCCCCAACAATCAACCCCACTAGTGGGTTGCAGGTAGCTCAGTCTATCACTGCTTTGAGCATTATATGACTCCCAACTGCAAAATGATGAATGCAAGTTTGAACCAATACTAAAGACAAGCATAAAGATATAGAGAATTTTGAGTACATTTTTCATAAATTAGTCTTTCTTAAACAGTTTAATATCAGGAAGACTGTATCAGTGACCATATTAACATCTGGTATACTAGATCTCTTGATTTAGCAGTGTTCATATATTCATAGGAATTAGCATTAAAGAACAATGAATGAGAAGTTTGTATTGCTCCTATATTTTTTGAAGTCAATAAATCCCTAAAATAGCGTAGGAATACTAATTAGTAAGGTATTGATTCTAGACACAAACCTACATTTCCTAACATAGCTATATGACCCATTAGGAACTAAACCTTTTCTACTAGATAACCAAACTAAAATATGACTTTTGGGAATGTGTTTCTCATTAATACTAGGACCATATAAAGTATATTAAACTAGCATATAGTTACTTATATATATGTTCCACACCACTGATGATTAAGCAACTGCGGCAAAACATGCTGGTGGGACATGAATAGATTACGCTGCAATTTTAGATGGTTGGAAATCTGTATCCAGTAACTATATAGAGGTATACTCCCAAATGAACCTAGGACGATTTATCCATAAAAGATTTCTCATTTAATTAGTAACAAACTTTAAAACAACATGTAATGCAAAGTAGCACAACATTAGTTACTTATAGATAGACTTATTTAAACAACACTTGCGGTTTTTATATCTCCAAGCCTGGAGTAATTCCTGTGATATTTCAGCGTTCAGGCTTCAAACCTAGAGCGCTCTTTTTCAGCAGTTAGCACTGCTCTGTCCGGCAGTCTGTACAACTTATCCGGCGTGATGGGACACACTGCAGTGGATAATGCAAAATAGCAAAAACGTAAGCGACGTCGCAGAGCAATTGTGCACACATCCCAGACCAGCTGACATCACAGCATTACCTACCGCGCCGGACAATCTGTGCAGACTACCGGACGGAGTGAGGCTAATCGCTGAAAAAAGATCGCTGATAAGAGTGCTTTAGGTCTGAAGCCTGAACGCTGGAATATCACATGGATTACTCCAGGCTTGGAGAATCAAAATAACCGCAAGTGTTGTTTCATATTTCTATCTTAAAGCCACTTAAGTTTTTGCTATTTTGCATTATCCACCACAGCATGTCCCATCACGCCGGATAAGTTGTACAGACTGCCGGACAGAGCAGTACTAACTGCTGGAAAAGAGTGCTCTAGGTTTGAAGCCTGAACGCTGAAATATCACAGGAATTACTCCAGGCTTGGAGATATAAAAACCGCAAGTGTTGTTTAAATAAGTCTATCTATAAGTAACTAATGTTGTGCTACTTTGCATTACATGTTGTTTTAAAGTTTGTTACTAATTAAATGAGAAACCTTTTATGGATAAATTGTCCTAGGTTCATTTGGGAGTATACCTCTATATAGTTACTGAATACGGGCTTAGGAGGAAAGTGCCCATATATACTCCTGCACATGCGGTATATATAAATATAAATATAAAGAGAGGTCATTTTGCGATACTACATGGAAATCTGTATCCCCCACTGTATCAGGAATCAACTATCTGCATAATAAAATGGTGATTTAATTTTTTCTAGGTTCAAATGCATTACTACTTCAAAACTATATGAATATGTAGTTTTAAAAACTAGGTGAATATTTTTATTGTACACTTCTAATAACATTTGTCCTCCTAAGTCATGCCATTTTGCAATTTCCAACTTTAATACATTGTAAAATGTGTTTACTAAAATTAATACAATCTGCAGAAATAAACAAAAATTTGTAAGCTACAAACTGATATATTACAGTTAACTATTTGAAAAAAATATGTAATCAGAAAATGACCTACAGTTAGAGATGGGCGAATTTCTCAAAAATTTGATTCGCCAACTTCGCCGAATTTTCCGACAAAAATCTGTTTCGAATTGCATTAAAACACAGCTATTTCCTGGCTGCACAGAGCCTTCAGGGTGCTGTAGAACATTGTGCCATGCTTAAATATGCAGAGGGAGCTTGGTTTGGTCTTCATACAATGCTGTGTTTTAGTATGACATGCACATGACTGCCGCTGCTCTTAGAATCACTTCACTCTTCCCTGGGCACTTACGGGGGCAAAACTGACCAAAAAATTGAAGCGGGAATGCACCCTTATAAAGTCATGGCAGTGCCACCTGGAAAAAAACCAGCTGAGGGCTAAGATCCTACCATAGCGTCGACGAACACAGTAGTAGGTTACTGGAGCCGCCACAGATCGCAGCACAATAAGGGGTCGATGGCAATAGCCACACCAGGAAGCGGAATCTAAGTGGGTCCCGGTTTTCACCATAGCCCGCCGCAAAGCGGGATGGACTTGCTGCGGCGGGAGTCTACCAGGTTGTTACCCCTGACGTGACTTGCTTGCAGTGGCAGCCGAGGTGTAGTGAGGTACAAAATCGTAAGGCAAACTTGGAGTCGGGGACAGGTGTAAGGTCAGGATAGCCGGCAACGATCGTGGTCAAGGGATGGAGGCAAGAAGTAAGGTACACGGATATGACAGACGAGGCTCAAGGAGGAGGCGGAAGTGCTTTTTCCTGTCTGTAATTTGGACATACGATTCACATACTTCATACTGAAGAAGCCAGTTTTGCAGCATTTGCTTGTGCTTCAGTATTCCAGTTTTGTACTAAATCCCATCACTAATGGCACCGAATGCAAAATAAGCACCTGAGACATTCCCTGTAGTTAGGGTCTCCTTCAATTCCATACGCTGCATTTCAACAAATTGGTGTCACGCAGAAACTGGATTCAAACTACCACGTTTATACTTCATAAAAAGCAGCGTTGGAACTTTTTTAGGTATCAATGATGAAGCTGATGGAGGTAGAATTTCCTCGGCCAAAAATGGTTGGAGGTGAGGGTATCAACAGCAGCAGCAGAATGAGGTCAGACAGTGGCACAATGACAGAGTATGGAGGTGGCAAAAACAGGAGTAGGCCACAGAGTGGCACAATGACATAGTGTGGAGGGCACGGCAGCAGCCACAGCAGCAGCATGAGGTCAGAGAGTGGCACAATGACACAGAGTGGAGGTGACGGCATCAACAGCAACAGCAGCATGAGGTCAGAGATTGGCACAATGACACAGTGTGGAAGTCACGGCACCAGCAACAGCAGCAGCAGCATGAGGTCAGAGATGTGCACAATGACACAGTGTGGAGGTCACAGGACCAGCAACAGCAGCATGAGGTCATAGAGTGGCACAATGACAGAGTGTGGAGGTCACGGCACCAGGAACAGCAGCATGAGGTCATAGAGTGGCACAATGACAGAGTGTGGAGGTGGGTGGCAATACCAGTCCCTGGTAAAGAAGGTGGTAGGCAGATGGAGAAACTGGCAGTGGATTTGTGGCATCAGGCGGGTGGCGGCATCAGAATAGTGGCTGAGGTAGGTAGTTTGAATCTAGACTCATTTCTCAAACTTTTGGTGAGGCGTCATGGCTGAGGTAAACTGACGCCTAAGGCATTGGTGTGTGGAAATCCTGACCGATCCACGTCTGATTAATCTTGACAAAGGTCAGTCGTTCCACATTTCCAGTGGACAAGTGGGTTCTCCTTGAGGTAACAATTGCCCCCGTCGCACTGAACACCCGCTCTGATGCCACACTACTGGCCGGGCAGGATAGCTTCTCCACTGCAAACTCGGCAAGTTGCGGCCACACATCCAGTTTGGCTGCACAGTAGTCCAGTGGATCTTCTAACTGGGGTGGCAGAGTGCTATCCAAGTAGGCCACCACCTGTTGGTTCAGAGTCTGCTCCAGGTCCTGCTGCTGCTGGCGAGTTCCCTCCTCACTAGGCAGGTGAAGGAAGCGGCTCATCAGCGACTCCAGACTTAGGTTGCTGCTGATGGAGCTGGTACTCCTCCTGCCCCCCCACCATCACCCAGCAGCCGCGGCAGTAGTACGTGAGCGCTAAGGAACCCCCCAGTCAGACCTGTCAGAGGATGGACCATGCTGCACATAGGCAGCGGCCAACTGACTACGGAGGATTTCTCTATAGTATTTGAGTTTGTCCTCCATCTCAGCAGCTGGGAAAAAGGCTCCCATTTTGGACCGGTAGCGAGGGTCCAATAGGGTGCAGAGCCAGAAGTAATCACTCTGCCGGATGGTGACTATTCGGCTGTCACTAGCCAGGCAAATCAGGCTGAACTAGATGGACAGGCTGAACTAGATGGACGACTTGTCTTTTTTTAGCCTTACAAACTATGAAACTATGAAACTATGAAATCAGCATGCTGCGGGCCATCTGTACAAGTGACTCTGAGGGACTCTCTGCCTCCATCTTCACTGTATACTGCCATGGTGCTTGCGGGTCATCTGTCTCGTCTTCCTCATCTCCATCTACCTCCTCCAGCTGCTGCTGCTCCTCCGCTCCTGTCATCTGGGTAGAAAAACCACTCATTTCACCAGACAATGCTTGTGCTCCAATGTCCTCCTCCTCCCCCAGTTCAGTCCACCCCGGACTCATTTGGCCACGAGATGTAGTCGCCACGTCTCCAGTCCCCTGCCCAGACAGATTTTTCAGTATCTGTTCCAGGACATGAAGCAGTGGAATGACATTATTCATCCCATAGTCCTGGCGACTGACAAATAACGTCACCTCCTCAAATGGGCTCAGCAAACGGCAGGTGTCACACATGAGCTGCCACTGGCTGACATCAAAGTTACACAGGGGAGTACTCCTGTCTGTCTGGATCATCAAAAAATCGTTAATGGCCTTTCTATGTTCAAACAGTCGGTCTAACATGTGCAGGCTGGAATTCCAATGGGTGGAAACATCGCATATCAGCATGTGTTGGCCGTTCTGCCGCTGCAACTCAAGGAGGGTGTGCCTGGCTTTGTATGAATGGATGAAGTGCATGCACAGTTTCCTGGCCATTTTCAGAATGTTCTGAAGATCGGTGGAAGACTTCAGGAACCTTTTCACAACTAGATTGAACACGTGCAACATGCAGGGTGCATGGACCATCCCTCCTCGGTGCAGCGCGGACACAATGTTCCTCCCATTGTCCGTCACCATGGTGCCGATTTGCAATTGGCGCGGAGAAAGCCACACATTGATTTCTTGCTGCATGTCGCGGAGCAGTTCCTCCCCTGTGTGACTTCTTTCTCCGAGGCAAACCAGGTGTAGAACTGCATGACACCGCTGTGCCCTACACATGTGGTATGATGGAGCAGCACTTGTGGAGGCTGAGATGGTGGTGGTGATGGTGGAGGAGGCAGACATTGGCGCAGGAGCAGCATTTTGACACCGTGGAGGAGAAAGCGCCGTCTCCTGTTCAAGTTGTTGGTGTGGCTGGGCCGTTTGGCTCCCGACCTCACACTGCCGCTACCCTGCTGACTCACGCCCACACTACCTACTTGCTGGCTGCGCTGCTGCCTGACGCGCAAGCTGGCGTCCTCTTCTCCTGACGATGATGAAGCCCTTGCTTCACCGAGTGACCACTGCTGTGACGTCCCCTTACTGTGGTGCGACCTGTGCCTGCTCCAGTATTGTTTGTGCCACTGCCACTCGTTTGTTAAGAGCCTGCCACCTCTCAGTTTGCCATACTGTTTGTTCAAAAATGTACAGACTCTGTTTAATGAAGATATCTGTATATGATAAATACACCCTCTGTATTTGACTCCAAATGAACCTACTAACAGGTTTGGGTAACCCTTAGATATCAATTGTGCTACTGACTACAAAAGCAGAAACACGCTTAATTAACCTTCGAAAGTTTTTTTGGGTAGGGAAAAGCACTCCGTTGGTAAGATATGTATAGAAGGTGCAAGTCAAAAAGATGCAAGTCCAAAATTTAGATAAATTGACTGCGGAGAGGACTGGAGAATGGAAAGAAAGGGCTATAGCCCTAGTCAATACAGGAGCCCGTATTCATTAGGGCTACGGCCCTTTCTTTCCATTCTCCAGTCCTCTCCATAGTGACTCTTTGAAAAAGGTCGGATGACCGAAACGTCTTTCACAGTCACATTTCATTGTTTTTCACTGGAGCCTGTAGTGAATTTTGCAATAAAAATACTCCTTTGTGTGTTTGCAACAAGATAATTGTAGTGTGCAGTCAATTTATCTAAATTTTAATTAACCTTCGGATAGAAAATTATGCTACAGGAATCACCGTTTCTTTTACTGACTACAATAGCACAAACATGCTTAATGAACCCTTGGATAAAAATTGCGCAAAAGAAATGAGCAGCAAAAAATTAACTGGTATGTGGCGTGTTAAAACACTGTTTCTTTTAGTGACTACAAAAGCAGAAACACGCTTAATTAACCTTCGGATATAAATTATGCTACAGGAATCAACAAGAAAAATGTCGTCTTTGGCGTTGAAAAACACCGTTTCTTTTACTGACTACAATAGCACAAACACGCTTAATGAACCCTTGGATATAAATTGCGCAAAAGAAATGAGCAGCAAAAAATTAACTGGTATGTGGCGTGTTAAAACGCTGTTTCTTTTACTGAATACAAAAGCAAAAACAGGCTTAGACAACCCTTGGATATTCAATGTGCTCCAGAACTGACCAGATGGCATTAAAATGTATATGCAGCAGAATTGGACCCACACTGGACTTCAATTACAATACCCCACAAAATCTACATTTGAAAGGAAGAGGAGCAGTCTCTGATAAAAGCTATGACACCCCCCAAAAACATGCTGTTAATAACGAATTTCTTTTGTGTGAGATCTCAGCTACTGCAGCTGCAGCCCAGCACAGAGAGAGCAGTGTGAGCTGCCAGCGTCGCGTCCGGACTTATATGGTGCGGTGACGTCACAGAATCCCGCCGGTCTCTGACTGGCTTCATCTCTGCACATGTCATTGAGGATGTTCCTTTCTTCCTCCCAGAGTTCTTTGCCCCATGTAACACCATGTGCTTGCGGCCATTTTATCAATTAAAAACACGCTTCATTCCCGCGAATTACCCCAAACTTCGACTTCGTTCAGAACCGAAGTTTTCCTGAAATTCTAAACGAAGTCCACTTCGTTAGAATCAATTCGCCCATCTCTACCTACAGTATTGTTTAAATGATATCTTTATATTAAACATATTTTTTAAGAATTTTCTTCTGATGTTTTTCTTTTCCATATCACTATCTAAAATAAGAAAAACTTGGAAATCTTGTATTTTTCACTTTGGCCACTAACCCTCATGATAGGATAAAACTTCCTGTTCTATGGAGAAAATATTTTAGCAATCTCCTTATTATTATCACTAGCAGGATAGCAGTGAAACGTGACACCATTATACTGATAACATAGCTTCATCACAAGGACATCTTACCAGGCCACAGAGCATGTCTAGAAAACTCTCCAAAAGAGTCAGCTTCTGTTCACAGGATCCTATGTCCATGTAGCTGCAGTAAAGAATAACTCTAAAATCCTATGAAAGGAGCTCAGGCAAGATGATTGTTCACACACTAATATGCAGGTAACACATTTTTTAAAAATAGCAATCCGAAAATAAAAACTGCTAATAAAAAAAGAACATGTATGAATATCAGGTTTTCATCAGTAATAAATGGTGCTATATTCTTTTTAACCTCTTGCTTATACTTCAACAGCCAATCCATAACAAAATACAAAAAAAAATGGTATCCTGAAGTAGAGGGCCGAGTCTCTGATGCCACCTACAGTAGGTAACATCTCTTTTTGTCAAATTTGACCCATTAAAAAAGTGTAAAACATGACTGGGGACTTAAGCCCCCCCAGTATCACCTCCATAAAGAAGAGTATACCATCTGCAGATAGCTGTTTCTGTTTGTTTATCCCTTTGTCAGTGCTACTTTCTAGGCAGCTGGGTGAAAGACCTTTAATGTAGCTCAAGGAGACGAAAAGTTTTAGTTAAAAAGAGCAGCAAAAAGTCATTGGGAGACTTTCAGGCCATGCAATGCTCACTGGGAAAATAGAATATATAAAGTATTTCACAAAACTGAGTACACCCTCAAATTTTAGTAAATATCGTATTATATCTTTTCATGGGACAACACTGAGGATCTGACATTTTGATACAATATAAAGTAGTCAGTGAACAGCTTGTATGACAGTGCAAATTAATGTCTTAACCGCTTAACCAACAAAAATGAGTATACCCCTAAATGAAAATGAGCAAATTGTGCCCAATTTGCCATCTTCCCTCCACGGTGTCATGTCAGTTGTTAGAGTTACAAAGTCTCAGGTGTGTATGGGGAGCAGGTAGGTTAACTTTGGCGCGCTCATACTCGCATACTGGTCATAGGAAGTTCAACATGGCACCTCATGGCAAGGAACTCTGTGAGGATCTGGAAAAAAGAATTGTTGCTCTGCATAAAGATGGACTAGGCTATAAGAAAATTGTCAACACACTGAAACTGAGCTGCAACATGGTGGCTAAGACCATACAGCGGTTTAACAAGACAGGTTCCATGAGTGCTGCCAGCTGTGGAGAGCTACAGTTCAATGAGGGAACCATGAATGCCAACATGTACTGTGATATACAGATGCAGAGCATGATCTCCTTTCATCAGACACTGGGCTGCAGGTCAACATTCCGCCATGATAACTACCCAAAACATAAATTCAGGAATAATTCCTTGCTAAACAAAATGAGAGTAAAGATGCTGGACTGGCAAAGCATGTCTCCAAACCTAAACCCTATTGAGCATTTGTGAGGCATCCACAAACAGAAGGTAGAGAAGTCCAAGGTATCTAACATCCACCAGCTCCATGATGTTATTATGGAGGAGTAAAAGAGAATTCCAGTGGCTGCAACCTGTGGCTGAAACTCTAGTGAACTCCATGCCCAAGAAAGTTAAGGTAGTGCTGGAAAATAATGGTGGCCACACAAAATATTGACACTTTGGTCACAATTTATCTATTTTCACCTAGGGGTGTACTCACTTTTGTTGCCAGCATTTTAGGTATTGAAACTTGTGTGTTGAGTTATTTTGAGAGCACACCATCTTTACACTGTTACCCAAGCTGTATACTGACTACTTTATTTAGTTTCAAAGTGTCACATCAGTGTTGTCCTATGAAAAGATAAAAACAATATCTAAAAAAATGTCAGGGGTGATCTCACTTTTGTGAGAGACTGTAAATAATCTCAAAGGAAGGCAGCCTGTATTCAAGCCAAAAGACTAAATGGCTGTGTAACAAACGTGAATACAAAGTAATTTCTGTTTTGGTTTGTAGACTATTTTAGATGCTAACATTTTTACTTGTGCCTACCACCTGGGTAGGCATTTTAAACTATGAGCATTCTTTATTCTGTCACTGGTATACTCATAACAGGAATGTACATCATCATCAGATTATGCAAGCCATCCATTTCATTTCCGTAAAAAAACAATATAGTGGTCACATGCCATCTAGAATTATTGAAAATAACAAATTTTTTTTATGCTTTTGTTTTTTTTACCTGTAGTCAATTTGTTTTCTTGATACTAAAACACAACTATTCCCTTAAAAACTGTACTTGTCCTGTACACTTACTGTATTTTCTCATCCAAAAGAGAAAACATAGTCACACTCTTTTTAAATTAAAAAAAGATGACACATGCTTTAGTAAATAGTTTTTCCACTGCTGAAACTCCCAGCAACTTTCTGCAATCTACAGATTAACCTGGTAATAAGTGTTCAATTCCTCTACAACAGAACTACAAGGGAAATTCTAAATAATTATATAGTGACCAAAATTAAAGCAGGAAACCACAGAGTAGCCACAGCCAGTAGCATAGGGGTCACAAAGCAAAGGCCAGAGTAGGGAACAACTTTTAGAAAATGTTACCAGGCAAAAATGTCCAACCCCCCCCCCAAAAAAAAAAATAAAATAAAATGTTTTCTTTTTCCCTAGTAAAAGAGATGAAAAAGGGGTTAATGACAAGCTTGGGCAAGTACCAAGGAGGTTGGCTCATAGTATGTTAGGTGCAGCAGGCTTGTGGGATGTCCTTCTCTGAGAAAGACTAGGAGAAAGGAGAAAAATGAGGTTATTATTATGGGCGACTTTAACTATCCAGACATCAATTGGGAATCTGAAGCTTGTAGCTCTCATAAAGGAAACAGGTTTTTGTCAATAACTAATGATAATTACCTTTGCCAAATGGTGCAGGAACCGACTAGAGGAAAGGCCCTTCTAGACCTAATATTAACTAATAGACCTGACAGAGTAACAAAGGTTCAGGTTGAGGGGCACCTAGGGAATAGTGACCATAATATAATAAATTTCCATTTATCCTTCAATAGAGTTTTTTGTCAAGGAGCCACAAAAACACTGAATTTTAGGAAGGCTAATTTTATTCTGCTTAGGGAGGCCCTAAACCGTATTGACTGGGACAATGTGTTTAAATATGGCAGAACTAATAATAAATGGGATATTTTTAAAAACATCCTAGGCTACCACTGTGAGAGGTACATACCTTATGGTAATAAAAAAATTAGAAACAGGAAAAACCCAATGTGGATCAACAGGGATGTAAAAGAGGCAATAAAAAAACAAAAAGAAAGCGTTTCACCTACTAAAACAGGAGGGCAGTGAAGAGGCACTAAGAAGCTATAGGGAAAAAATAAAGTGTGTAAAATAAAGATAAAGGAAGCAAAGCTGGAGACGGAAAGACATATTGCTATAGAAAGTAAAACTAACCCCAAAATATTTTTTAACTATATAAATAGTAAAAAAAATTAAAACGGAAAATGTTGGCCCTTTGAAAAATACTGAGGGAGAGACAGTAGAGGGCGATGAGAAAAAAGCAAACGTATTAAACACTTTTTTCTCCACTGTATTTACCGAGGAGGATGACCTTCCTGTTGAACAGAGAGATGTGGTAAACTCCAACTTAAAAGTTTCTTGTCTAACCAGGAAGAAGTGCAGCTCCGTCTTAGGAAGATTAAATAGACAAATCCCCAGGTCCAGGTGGCATACACCCACGTGTCCTAAGAGAGTTAAGTGATGTCATAGATAGGCCCTATTCTTAATATTCATGGACTGTCTAATAACGGGGTATGTCCCAAAGGATTGGCGCATAGCAAATGTGGTGCCAATATTCAAAAAGGGGTCAAAAAGTGATCCAGGAAACTATAGGCCAGTAAGCTTAACCTCTGTTGTAGGTAAAATGTTTGAAGGTTTTCTCAGAGATGCTATCCTGGAGTATCTCACTGAAAATAAATGTATAACGCCGTTCCAGCACGGGTTCATGAAGGATCGGTCCTGTCAGACTAATCTCATCAGCTTCTATGAGGAAGTCAGTGCTAGACTGGATCGGGGTGAGGCACTGGATGTCATATATCTAGATTTTTCTAAAGCATTTGATACGGTGCCACATAAAAGGTTGGTAAATAAAATGAGAATGCTTGGACTGGGGGAAAATGTGTGCAAGTGGGTAAGTAACTGGCTCACTGATAGAAAACAAAGGGTAGTAATTAACGGTACATACTCAGACTGGATCGCTGTTACTAGTGGGGTACCACAAGGGTCAGTATTGGGCCCTATCCTCTTTAACATTTTCATTAATGATCTTACACAGGGAATACATAGTAGAATATCGATCTTTGCAGACGATACTAAGCTCTGTAAAGTAATCAACACAATAGAGGATAATATGTTATTACAAAGGGATCTGGATAAGTTGGAGGCCTGGGCAGGGAAATGGCAGATGAGGTTTAACACTGATAAATGCAAGGTTATGCACATGGGGAAGAGAAATCCATTACATGATTACATGTTAAATGGAAAAACACTGGGTAAAAGTGACATGGAGAAGGACATTGGGAATCCTGGTGGACAGTAAACTTAATTGTAGCAGCCAGTGTCAGGCAGCAGCAGCCAAAGCAAATAGATCATGGGGTGCATTAAAAGGGGCATAGATGCACATGATGAGAACATTATTCTCCATTATACAAGTCACATGGTTAGACCACACATTGGTAATATTGTGTACAGTTTTGGGCACCAGTGCACAGGAAAGACATTGTAGAGCTTGAACAGGTACAAAGGCGGGCAACAAAAATAATAAAAGGACTGGGTGGGCTACAGTACACAGAAAGATTGGCAAGATTAGGGTTATTTAGTTTAGAGAAAAGAAGGCTTCGGGGGGGACAATAATAAATATGGTTTAAATACATCAAAGTCAATATAGAGATCTCTCCAAGATTTTTTTATACACAGGGCTGTATCTAGAACAAGGGGGCATCCTTTACGTCTTGAGGAACGAAAGTTTCTACATAAACATAGAAAGGGATTCTTTACTGTAAGAGCAGTGACTATGGAATTCTCTTCCAGAGGGACTGGTCATGGTGAATTCAATAACCGAGTTCAAAAAGGGTTTGGATGCATTTCTGGAGCGTAATAATATAACAAGTTTATAGTGACTAGGATTCAGGAGAGGGGTCATTAATCCAGGGATTTTTCTGATTGCCAGTTGGAGTAGTCAGGAAGGAATTTTTCCCTAAAATGAGGACAATTGGCTTCTACCTCATTGGGGTTTTTTGCCTTCCTCTGGATCAACACCTTAGCACAACGCTGAACTAGAGATGGACGACTTGTCTTTTTTTTAGCCTTACAAACTATGAAACTATGAAAGCTATTTGCCCTACTCTCTCTATCTCTTGTTGTTAAAATATTGGCATGAAATATTATTTTTCTTAGCCTCCTAACAGGTTGTCCCAATGGTGAGGTGTTTAGGGAGTCTTTGAAGGCAGGAAAAATTAAGACTTGAGTTCTGGAGGAGTACTGATGAGCAGTTGGGCCACAAAAATATATTATTGTGGTATATTAGGCCAAGAAGGCAACCCAGAAGATTGTCTTATTCCTGTGGGCAGTCTTCTGATGGTGGGTCTGTATTTGATGTTAAAGGGTCCTCTGGATAGAAGGAGCATGGTTGAGGGCATTCCACCCAGGTCTATTGGTTACAGTTAAATCAAGTATGTGGTAGCGTCTTTAAGGGGTCCACAAACAAGGTTTTACCATAAAAATGTTTTTAAGTATTTATGGTTATACTTATGGGTATTTTATATTTCCATAAAATATTCTGTTGTGATTATTGGTAAATGGAGGTTAGGTGGTTGGTTGTGAGGTGCCGTAGCACATAATCTACTGCCCTCTTGTCATGAACTGACCATTTAATGTATGGACAAGCAGTGTCTAATAGACTACATAATGTTGTTTTAGCTGCTCTCCACCCTATCTAACTGATGAGTAACAAATAAGGGACCCCTCTATATTAACTCACAATACCCTAAAAGGATATATGAAAAAGGCTTTCTAAATCAGACAAACTTTTTAGTATTTAAACCCTACCAGAGTAAAAGTTAGTTAAAGCCCAAAATTTGTTTATTGATCATTACAGGTGACATACAGTTTTGGATATATGTAACTACAACTAAGAAATAAATGAGATATTACTTAAACCATAAATTAGCTCAACATATATTCATAAAAAAAAATCTGACATTACTGAACACTTTGGTTATAAAAAGTTCTCTTTCTAATTATCTACAGAAGTTATGAGCTGGTTTGACATTTTGGTCTTTTGCAATCACTAATTAGATATTTAAACTGCATATGTCATAATGAACTGAACTTCTCTCTTGTTCATTAAGCTTGAAAATGATGATAACCTGGCATTTCCTTGGTGCTTATAACATGTATTTATACCTTACTAAGCTGTTTAAATTGCATTGACCCATAAACTACAATTGATACCTACTAGAAGCTATTTTGATGGTGGCATTTTGCAACTAGAAGCACCTGATTTTTTAATTGAATGTTGCATTTTGACATTAAAACGTATTTATAATTTTGCAAAATATACAGTTTAATGTTCAATGCCCATCTATTTATCCAATATAAAATGCACCCTTTAAAGATCAATGGACTACAGTCTTGTGTAAGAGTGTTTTGATTCTCATGCTTAGTTTATATTTCTTTTAAACATATTTAGTATCTCACGGAAGTGAATATACCCCTCACATTTTCGAAAATCTAAATTGCATTATGTCATTTTAGGACAACACTGAAAATATGACACTTTGAAACAATGCAAAGTTGTCAGTGTGCAGCTTATATAGCAAAGTAAATTTGTTATGCCCTCAAAATAACTCAACACACAGCCATCAATGTCTAAACTGCTGGCAACAAAAGTGAGTACACCCCTAAGTGAAAATGGACATATTGTGCCAAAGTGTCAATATTTTGTGTGACCACCATTATTTTCCAGCACTGCCTTAACTCTCTTGGGCATGTAATTCACTAGAGCTTCACACGTTGCAGCCACTGAAATCCACTCCTCCATGACGACATCATGGAGCTGGTGGATGTTAGAGAACTTGAGATCTTTCACCTTCCGTTTGAGGATGCCCCACAGATGCCCAATAGGGTTTAGGTCTGGAGACATTCTTGACCAGTCTAGCACCTTTACCCTCATTTTCTTTAGCAAGGCAGTGGTTGTATTATAGGTGTGTCTCCAGCTTAGTTTCAAAAGGAGGAGATCATGCCCTGCTTCAGTATATCACAGTACATGTTAGCATTCATGTGTTGTTAGTCTTCTTATAGCCTAGGCCATCTTTAGGTGGAGAAGCAATTCTTTTTTTCAGATCCTCGGAGAGTTCTTTGTCATGAGGTGCCATGTAGAATTTCCAGTGACCTGTAGAAGAGAGCGTGAGAGCAATAGCATAAAATTTAACAAATCTGCTCTTCATTGACACCTGAAAACTTGTTACACTAATGAGTCACATGACGCTATTTAGGGAAAATGGCAAATTGGGCATAATTTATCCATTATCACTAGAGATGAGTGAATCGATTCTAACGAAGTTGAATTTGTTTAGAATTTCATGAAAAATTTGGTTCTGAACGAAGCCGAAGTTCATGGCGATTTGTGGTAACGAATAAAAAATGGCCGGGAGCACATGGCGTGACATGGGGCACAGAACTATGGGAGGAAGAAAGGAACGACCTCAATGAGATGTGCAGACATGCAGCCAATCAGCAGACAGCCAGCTTCTGTGATGTCACAGTCCTATAAATAGGGCAGCCATATTAAATTCTGCCACTTGTCACTGTGTCTCGTATACAGAAGCATCTCTGTGTAGCAGCACTACATTGCACTCTGTGCAAAAGACTTCTGATTTTCAAGTTACTGGGGTGAAATACCTTTCAAATACATGGGTGTGTGTGATATACACACCTGTTCCTGAACCAGCGTGTTTTATTTTGGGAAATTGCTATCTGTGGCAAAGAGTTAATTTTTTCACTTATTGTAGGGGACTCTGTGTCAAACCCAGTGTATGTATTTCTGCTCTACACATGCCTGAAATCCATCAAGTTCAGTCTGTAGGGATATTGCAATCTGTGGCCAAGAGTTAATTTTTTCACGTTTTGTGGTGAACCCTGTGTGAAATTCAGTGTGTGTATTTGTCATATACAGACATCTACATTAAAGAGTTTGTTGTATTGTAAATTTTTGATCAAACAGTATGTCAGACAGAGCGGTGGCAGGCCCTTAACATGGGAATGGCAGTGGCACAAATGTTCCTGGAGCAGGCACAGATCACAGCACAGTAAGGGGACGTTGCAGCTGGGGTGACTCGGTGAGGCCGCCGTGTGTTGACCACCAATCCAACGGTTGTTGAATGGTAGACTAGGTCATCCACTTCCTCTCACCTGTCCTCAACCCCCCTCTGTCCCGTTCAGTTCCCTCAGCCAGAGAACTACTATGTGCTGTGGCCTCTGCACCACTATACAGCGAGGACAAACTATTTGAGGACAGTGGGCAGCTACTGGGCAGCAAAGAGGGGGAGCAGACATCCGCTGCTTCTTGCAGTAGGCTGGCAAGTAGTGATGTGTAGAGTGGCATGGAAGTAGAAAATAGCAGTAGGTCTGGTCAGCACTGCAGCTTAAAAAAT
This sequence comes from Phyllomedusa bahiana, assembly GCA_025379985.1. Lineage (NCBI taxonomy): Eukaryota > Metazoa > Chordata > Amphibia > Anura > Hylidae > Phyllomedusa > Phyllomedusa bahiana. The sequence continues at coordinate 9,621 of JAODAL010037219.1, read as the reverse complement.
AGTAATCTTTATTGTCCCATATTAAAATTAATACATATCTCTAAAAACCTATGAAAAACATTGGAAGATATTGACGCGTTTCGGGTCTGCCAAAAAATATAGACCCTTAGTCATAACACAAACTACTCAGACTGAAAACACTACTTATATGTGGAAGACAATCAATTAAAAGGTGTACATTAACCCTTGATTCACCAAAACACCCAAAAACGATTGATTAAAAAAACAACTGTAGGTATGAACAGAGATATTGTATAAAACACAAATAGAAAAATATATAACAAGTATTAATATATGTACAATAAATCCGCTCTATAGTTTAATCCCTGTGGAAAACAAGAATTCAAGGACAGTATCCAGAACGCTTCTCTATCAAAAAGGCATTTTCTCCAATCCCCCCCTCTGACCGGTCTATTAACTCTTTCAATGGCTATAACTCGTAGGAAATTTGTAGAACCATGATGCACATCGCGAAAATGCCGCGATGCTCCTGAGATAGATTTGAATCCAGTGTGACCAATGTCATATATATGCTCCCTAATTCGAACAGACAAATTCCTCGTAGTGCAGCCTACATATTGTAGGTTGCATAATGTGCAATATACAATATAAACAACATGATTAGAACGGCAATTAATGAAAGATTTTATAGGGTAACAATGCCCTGTAACTGTCGATGAAAAAAGATGTGCACTTATCTAAAAATGGACATAAATTACATCTACCTGTGCCACATCTATAGCAGCCCTTAAAACTAAGCCATGTTTGATTGACACTGGCAGGTTTATATAAACAAGGTGATAATGCATTGCCTAGGGTATATGCGCGTCTTGAAACAAATTTGCAACCTTTATCAAGAATCCTTTTAAGCACTGGGTCAGTATGTAGAATAGGTATATATTTCTTGATTATATTTACAATCATGGATTATATTGCCTACTGAAACCAGTACTAAAATAGATTCCCTTTGTTTTTTTGGGAGTCTTATCTATCCTGTTGGTTTTTGATAACAGGATATCCGATCTTTGTTATCCGCTATAATTTTGGCCCTATCCAAAACAGATGAAGAATAACCCCTTTGTTGTAAACGCCTGGTTATAAGTGTTTTTTCTTTTTGGTATGTGATGTTATCATTACAGGTACGTCTAGCCCTAATATACTCCCCTACTGGTAGATTCTTAATGATATGTGCAGGATGGCAACTTGAGGCGTGTAATATAGCATTACCTGACACTGGTTTCTTATATGTGGAGGTGTGCACACGTCCGTTATAGACATTAAGTTGCAAATCCAAAAAAGATATCTTTTCAGTATCCGTAGAAAAAGTAAATTGCAAGTTATCCTCATTCTGATTTAGATATCTCACAAATTCTGGCACGGAAGACACAAGACCAGTCCAAACAATCAAAATATCATCTATGTATCTTCCGTACCAGAAAATGGAGTCAAGATAGGGGTTAGACAAAGAGTAGACATACTTATCCTCCCACCAGGCGACATAAATGTTAGCCAGGGAGGGTGAATAACTAGCACCCATAGGACAACCTAGTGTCTGCAGAAAAAATTGTCCATTGAAAAGGAAATAATTATGACACAATAAAAATCTAATAGCAGAGAGCAAAAATTCCTTGAGTTCAGGTGTATAATCAGTATATTTACTCAATTGTTCTGCAACCGCGATAATGACCCTATCGTGCGGAATGGATGTATATAATGCGATAATGTCGCATGTGGCCCAAGAAAAAGCAGAGTCCCACTGTATTTTATCCATAATCCTAAGAACATCACTGGAGTCTTTGATATAGCCCGGACATCTCACCACTAAAGGCTGTAAATACTGATCCAGCCATATCCCTATCTTTTCAAAGAGTGACCCTATACCAGATATAATTGGTCTCAATGGGGGAGGGAACTGCTGCTTGTGCACTTTCGGTAATGCATGAAATATTGGAGTGACTGGATATTTGACTTTTAAACTATTAGCCATATTTGAATCTAGGACACCAAATGTGCAACCCTCTTCTATCAATTTATCCAAATGGCTAGAAAAAATATTGGTTGGATCTGCAGATAGTTTTCGATATACATTTTCATCATTTAACATATGTAATACTTCTTTAACATACAAATCACTATCCAAAATCACTATAGAACCACCTTTGTCTGAATCACGTACCACGATGTGGGGATTGTTTTTGATCTCTTGTATTGCTCTTATTTCCTCTTTGTTAAGATTGGATTTGCTCACAGACACCTGATTGTGTAAATCCCTGAGCTCCTGTTCCATGATATTTTGGAATTGTTCCATAACAGGGGCCCGGGAATTAACCGGATAAAAATCCGGATTTTTCATATGTCTGTGAACAACATCCTTATCCTGAATAGATGCAATACTGGAACTCTCATTTCCTAAAAGTTGTAAGGAATAAAGGGATAGCTGTTCAGTAAACAACATGTCTGAATATTCATTTTGAAACTTATATCCAGTATTAATGTCATCCTGTTGGGTATCGTCCTGATCAAAAAAATGTTTCTTGACTGTGAGAAGTCTAATGAATTTATTTACGTCCTTAATTGTATTATAAAGATCAAAATCACACGTCGGTACGAAACTTAGTCCCCGAGTCAAAACATCAATTTGTGGTTGTGTCAAAAAGCATGCTGATAAATTGATGATTGTAATGTCCTCCTGTACTGGGGTTACATCTTCTGCAGGCTCCCTTGCTTGTGTCCATGTCTCGTCTGTACTCCTTGTATTTCTGCGCCTATGTTTCCTCCCCGCCCGACGGGTTCTTTTCCTCGTTTCCTCCAGGAGTTTTTTGGCTGTTTGTTTTTTTGTTGTTGTTGTGGCCGGGCATACGATTGATCTGAAGCTAGCGATCCATCATGGTCAGTAGATGCATGGTCTGAGTCTGAGGTATCCGTGGGTTTATCGGATGTATCTCCATTGTCATGTTTAAAACCAACACGGTGATGTTTCCTCTGTTTATTTTTCTTTAGTATAGAGCGTAGTGGGAAGTTTTTATTTTGCCACTTATAAACTTGTCCGGACGCATAGTCCTCTGAATCTCTAATGAACTTAATTTTCTTTACACTCATAATGGATTCCTCTAATTTAGTAATGTTATTTTTCAATTTCTCATCCAATTGTTTGAACACCGGATCCTTAGCAAACACTTGTATATCCTTTTGTAGGACCGAAACTATAGTGTCCAAATTTCTAAGTTCATCTTGCTCATGCTGTATAATCAATTGCATGAGCTTTAGAGAACAGTCCGTAAGAACTCCATTCCAGTCATTTATGAAAATATCATCACATTGAAAAGTCGGAAATTTATTAATCCGAAGGCCTCTCGGCACCATTGCTTTATCCACATATGACTGGAGTGTGATGCTATCCCACCATATTTTGATTTGTTTAGTCATGTTCGTCTCTAATTCTGCCATTTTAGTTTTCAAAGTTATAGAATTTTGAGTGTCCGACAGAGAACTAACATCAAAAATATGTGTGGCTAAAGTGCGTCTGGCAGGATTTTCCACAGGGGTGAAAGCTGTTTCAAAAGTAATGTCCATTTGATCATTGGCTTCATTAAGGGACATGTTATATAAACTAGCTGACGAAGGGATCTATATTATACTATATTGTAGATCTGCACAGGTAAGACTCTAGGGAGCATGTAATATGGCCACTTGTATAACAAAAAGAAAAGCAAAGATACAGCTCACCACAGTCCTCCAAGCGTGTGCAGCAAGTCCTCGGTGCAGAGACCAATCACCCGGCCACAGGTGCAACAACGGAAGTAGAAAATAGCAGTAGGTCTGGTCAGCACTGCAGCTTAAAAAATAGTAATCTTTATTGTCCCATATTAAAATTAATACATATCTCTAAAACCTATGAAAAACATTGGAAGATATTGACGCGTTTCGGGTCTGCCAAAGTAGTGTTTTCAGTCTGAGTAGTTTGTGTTATGACTAAGGGTCTATATTTTTTGGCCGACCCGAACCGCGTCAATATATTCCAATGTTTTCATAGGTTTTTAGAGATAATGTAATTAATTTTAATATGGGACAATAAAGATTACTATTTTTTAAGCTGCAGTGCTGACCAGACCTACTGCTATTTTCTACTTCCGTTGTTGCACCTGTGGCCGGGTGATTGGTCTCTGCACCGAAGGACTTGCTGCACACGCTTGGAGGACTGTGGTGAGCTGTATCTTTGCTTTTCTTTTTGTTATACAGAGTGGCATGGAAGGTTATGTTGCGATTGGTCAGGCTCTGTACACCGAGACCGTTGAGGAGGACAGCATTGACGGGGAAACACTAATCGATGATGGTGCAGCCAATCACACTTGGGAGCTGGGTAAAACAAGGGCTTCATTGTCATGTTCAGGAGAAGAGGGCGGATGTTTGTGCTTCAGGCAGTGGCGAAGCCAGCAAGTTGGTAGTGTGGCCGGGAATCAGCAGGGTGGCAGCAGTGCTAGGTCGGGAGACAAACAGCCACGGGATAGACCACCTGCTTCGCAGGTCCCTTCTGGCCCAGAAAGTAGCGCCGCAGGGGCCCACCGAGGGTCAATCAGTGCGGAGTGTTAGTGGTAAAGTTACATACTCGGTGGTGTGGCAGTTTTTTTGGAGACAAATATGTGTATCTGTAGAATCTGTGGGCAGATAGTGATGCGTGGAGCTGTAACTACGGTCAGGGTCAGTACATGTTCTTTATGGTCCACTGGGTGAATGTGCTACCTGCCCAGCCACACCAGCAACTTGGACAAGAGATGCTGCTTTCTCCTCCACATTGTCAAACTGCTGATCCTGCGGCAATGTTCACCTCCTCCTCCTCCACCACCACATGTGCAGGGCACGTCGGTGTCACCACCACAAGTCTTAGTGCTCCTCCAGCATACCACATGTGCAGGGCACATCGGAGTCACGCAATTCTACACCTGGTTTGCCTGGGCGAACAAAGTCACACAGGGGAGGAACTGCTCTGCGTCATGAAAAACAATTTGTGGCTTTCTCCACGACAACTGAAACCATGGTGACAGACAATGGAAAGAACATGGTGTCTGAGGTGCGCTGAGGAGGGCTGAGCCATGCTCTCTGCATGGCGCACGTGTTCAATCTGGTTGACAAATGGTTCAAGTCTTCCACCTATCTGCAAGACGTTCTAAAATGGCCAAGAAACTTTGCATGCACTTCAGCCAATCCAACACCACCAAGCACACCCTCCTTGAGCTGCAGCAGCAGAACGGTCTCCCCCAACATAGACTGATTTGAGACGTTTCCACCCATTGGACTTTCAGCCTCCATATGTTGAACTGACTCTATGAACAGAGAAAGGTCATTAATGATTTCTTGATGATCCAAGCAGATAAGAGTACTGCCCTGTGTAATTTTGATGTCATCCAGTGGCAGCTCATGCGTGACACCTGCCGGTTGCTCAGGCCCTTTGAGGAGCTCACAGTATTTGTCAGTCGCCAGGACTACGGGATGAACAGCGTAATTTTACTGCTTCATGTCCTGGAACAGATGCTGCAAAATCTGTCTGGTCAGGGGACTGGAGATGTGGCGACTACGGCCACATGAGTCAGGTGGTGGCTGAACTGGAGGAGGAGGACATTGGAGCACAAGCAATGTCTAGCAAAATGAGTGTTTTTTCTACCCAAGTGACAGGAGCAGGAGAAGCCGGAGCAGGTAGAGGGAGATGAGGAAGACGAGGCAGATGACCCAGACTTACCGAGCAGAATACAGTGGAGATTGAGGTAGGGATTCCGTGTCTTTGGGATGATTTCTTGCTCTAGACCCTCTTGGACCCTCGCTACCGGTCCATTGTGGTGGCTTTTTTTTCTCCTGCCTAGAGGGAGGACAAACTAAGCACTACAGAGACATCCTATGTAGTCAGTTGGCCGCTGCCCTTCTGCGCCATTGTCTATCCTCTTACAGGTCTGACCTGTTTCTTCACCCCTCCACTAGTGATTTAGGTACCCACCAGCAGCACCTGGAGCAGACCCTGAACCCTGGATTCTTCTGGCTACCCGCCTCAGATACTATTCTGATGTTGCCACCTGCCTGATGCCACACACCAGCTACCAGCTGCTCCTTTAACCACCCACCATCTTTACCAGGGACTGGTATTGACACCCACCTTCCCACTCTTCACTGGGCCATTATGTAGCCTTCTGATTCTGCTGCCACCTTACCTTTCAGGTCTCCTCATGCTGTCATCTCCAGTCTATGTCACCATGTCACTCTCTGCCTTGATGTTGCTGTTACTGCCACCTCCTCATTATGTCACCTAGCTGCTGCCACCTCAGAATTATAATATTATGCCACTCTCCGGCCTGATGCTGCTGTTGTTGCTGCCGCCAACTCCACACTGTGTAATTGTGCCAGTCTGTAGCCTAATCATGCTGCTGCCACCTCCACAATCTGTCATTTGCCACTATGTGACCTAATCATGCTGCTGCCAACTGACCACTCTCTCAGTCGACCACCCTGTGCTTTTCTAATGCTGTTTCCACCCTCCACCACTCTATGACGTTGCCAGTATGTTTGGTTTTCTCCTTCCTTTAATCTGTCACAAGGAATGAAAAGGACAAACACAACCGATTGTGTCTTCGGAGAAGCCGTAAGGCTAGTATGACATGGTCATTTGCTTGCATCAGGATTGTCAGATGAATCGGTAGACAAAAGCAGGAGTGGATACAAAACGCAGAACACATGCAAATATTCCATTTACTTATCTTTGAGATCAACTCCTGTTTCTTCTTGGCTTTAGCAATGGATTATTGACCAATTGAAAGTGGACACTGAAGAATCAAAGGAATTGCAAAATGATTAGTGACGTCAATGCAAAATTACTGATGACATCCTCCCCACTCTTTGGGGGGCTCTACATGTATCAGCATTTAACAGAATCACCACAATAATTGAAAAAAAAATTAACTGTTTGCCACAGATAACAATATCCCAAGAGACTGGAGTGGCTGGATTTGAGATGTATGTAGGGCTGAAATACACAAACACTGGATTTGACACAGATTTCTCCACAAAAAGTGAAAAAATTAACTCTTAGCCACAGATCAAAATATTCCCACCAGTCTGAAGTTGATGGATTTAAGGCGTGTATGTGGCAGAAATACACACACCCTGTATTTGACTCAAATTCCCCCACAAAACAAGAGGAGAAATTAACCCTTGGTATAAAATACCCTACAGAAAAACCAGATGGAATTCAGGCGTATATGGCGTAAAAATACACACACACCCTGTATTTTACTCCAAGTTACCCCACAATCAAGAGGCTAAATTAACCCTTGGGTATAAAATATGCTACAGAAAAATCAGATGAAATTCAGGCATATATGGGGTAAAAATACACACTCTCTGTATTTTACTCCAAATTACCCCACAACCAAGAGGCTAAATTAACCCTTGGGTATAAAATAACCAACAGAAAAAACAGATGGAATTCAGGCGTATATGGTGTAAAAATACACAGACCCTGTATTTTACTCCAAATTACCCCACAATCAAGAGGAGAAATTAACCCTTGGTATAAAATACCCTACAGAAAAAACAAATGGAATTCAGGCGTATATGGCGTAAAAATACACACACCCTTTATTTTACTCCAAATTACCCCACAATAAAGAGGCTAAATTAACCCTTGGGTATAAAATAACCAACAGAAAAACCAGATGGAATTCAGTCGTATATGTGGTAAAAATACACACACCCTGTATATTACTCCAAATTACCCCACAATCAAGAGGTTAAATTAACCCTTGGGTGTAAAATACCCAACAGAAAAACCAGAAGGAATTCAGTCGTATATGTGGTAAAAATACACCCACCCTGTGTATTACTCCAAATTACCCCACAATCAAGAGGTTAAATTAACTCCTGGGTATAAAATACCCTACAAAAAACAGATGGAATTCAGGTGTATATGGAGTAAAAAATACACACATCCTGTATTTTACTCCAAATTACCCCACAATCAAGAGGAGAAATTAACCCTTGGTATAAAATACCCTACAGAAAAAACAGATGGAATTCAGGTGTATATGGGGTAAAAATACACACTCTCTGTATTTTACTCCAAATTACCCCACAACCAAGAGGCTAAATTAACCCTTGGGTATAAAATACCCAACAGAAAAACCAGATGGAATTCAGTCGTATATGTGGTAAAAATACACACACCCTGTGTATTACTCCAAATTACCCCACAATCAAGAGGTTAAATTAACTCCTGGGTATAAAATACCCTACAAAAATACGGATGGAATTCAGGTGTATATGGGGTAAAAAATACACACACCCTGTATTTTACTCCAAATTACTCCTCAATCAGGAGGCTAATTTAATCCTTGGGTATAAAATACCCTACAGAAAAAAAAAAAAGATGGAATTCAGATGTGTATGGGGTAAAAATACAAACACCCTGTATTTTACTCCAGGTTACCCCACAATCAAGAGGCTAAATTAACCCTTGGGTATAAAATACGCTACAGAAAAAACAGATGATATTCAGGCATATATGGGGTAAAAATACACACTCTCTGTATTTTACTCCAAATTACCCCACAATCAAGAGGCTAAATTAACCCTTGGGTATAAAATACCCTACAGAAAAACCAGATGGAATTCAGGCGTATATGGGGTAAAAATACACACATCCTGTATTTTACTCCAAATTACTCCACAATCAAGAGGCGAAATTAATCCTTGGGTATAAAATACCCTACAGAAAAAAAAAAAAAGATGGAATTCAGATGTGTATGGGGTAAAAATACAAACACCCTGTATTTTACTCCAGGTTACCCCACACTCAAGAGGCTAAATTAACCCTTGGGTATAAAAGACGCTACAGAAAAAACAGATGATATTCAGGCATATATGGGGTAAAAATACACACTCTCTATATTTTACTCCAAATTACCCCACAATCAAGAAGCTAAATTAACCCTTGGGTATAAAATACCCTACAGAAAAAAACAGATGGAATCCAGGTGTGTATGGGGCAGAAATACCCCCACAAACTAAAACAAAATAATAACGCTGGTTGAGTAACAAGTGTGTATATGACACACACTTGTGAAGGTCTTTAACCCCAGTCACTGTTTTAAAAAGAGTGCAATATAGTGCTGCAGCAGATAGATGCTTATGACAGGAGACACACTGACAAGTGTGAGAATTTAACATGGCGTCCGTATTTATAGGGCTGTGACATCACAGAAGCCCGCTGGTTGCTGATTGGCTTCATGTCTGCACATGTCATTGAGGGTGTTCCTTTCTTCCTCCCAGAGTTCTCTGCCCAAAGTCACGCCATGTGCTTGCGGCCATTTTAGAAAAAAAAGACAATTCGTTCCCGCGAAGTACCATAAACTTCAGCTTCGTGCAGAACTGACATTTTCCTGAAATTCTAAATGAATTCCACTTTGTTAGAATCTATTCACCTATCTCTACGTACAATTTAAGGAATCTCTTGCTTATTTTTCATCCGTCATAATTAGAGATGGGCGAATTTCCCGAAATTCGTTTCGTTCACTTCGCCGAATTTCTCGGCAAAAAATAACTTCTTTCCGAATTACTTTGGCACGTATCACGTTAAAAAAC
>JAODAL010037218.1:0-40688 GCA_025379985.1 Phyllomedusa bahiana | reverse complement strand
AAAAGTATGGTGCCATTTTGGGGGGGTTTTTGTTTTTTTGCTCTTCACTCTTTGGTATAAATGATGTATTATCTGTATTCTGCAGGTCAATACGATACCACATATTTAAGGTTTTCGTTATGTTTTAGTACTTAAAAAAAAATACAAACAATCTCTATTTTATAAATTTGCGCTGCAGCGCCATTTTCGGCGACCGATAAGGTTTTGGTTTTTCCTTTTAGTATTTAATAATTTTTTATACTTTAAAAATAATTTTATTTTTTTTGCCTTAACATACAGTCGATTGCTTGTACACCCTTTTCCACTATATAACTAATGCAGAAGGAGTATCAAGATGGCGGTTCTATTGCTTTCTGGAGGGACAGGAAGTAATAGAAACCTTAACATGGAGGCTATGGAAGCCTTCATTAGGCTTTCAGCTGCCATGATAACCGATCAGCACAACACAATTTCGTCGCAGCTTGCCGATCAGAGTGGGGTACTATTTCTCATTCATTTAGATAATGCGTTTGTGATCACGCTAAAGAGTTAAACAGCAATGATCAGAGCCAGTTCTGTTCCCTGCTGTTAGCAGCAAGTGTCAGCTGTAATTAACATCCACCACTCGCTTCCTATATAGCAGACTTACTGAGTAAGCCTGGTGCATAGCTCCTTACCCACAATAAGACGTACCTATACGTCCATTGTCGGAAAGGGGTTAAGGTCCAGGAGGACCAAATCATTATCCATACATATGGACTTTGTCCTTTTCTGAATTTGAATGAATTTGATTAATTATACTCGCATTTGTTCTGTGAATGATTGCTAAACTCAATTTACATTTCCATGAGTTGTGCCATTGGTACATCATCTGACATCATAAAACCAGACAGATTTTTATCCACCAGAAGTTAACAACAGTGGTTTATTCAATCAATGGATTTTTCCATTGGACCCACAGCAGAAATCCGAGGCGACATCCTTGCATTTCTGCTGCAGACTTTTAGGGGGATATGTGTACACATTTATAGCTTCAGTACGGCAAATCCATGGGCATTACTGCTGGAACAAGTAAACCACTTTCAAAGTGGTTTACCTGAGCCAGAAATGTCGCTTTTGCGCTAGAATGTGCCTAATTTATGACCAGCAGTAAAATAGGTTCATGGATTCAGGCGCATTCTACACTACTATTGTGCGCAATAAAATTGGCGTCTGGGTGGCAAAATCATACATGTTGCCCTTACTATATAGAAGCAGATTTTTATGGGGCTAATTCATGTATAGGCTGCCGGATGTGAAATCTGACATGTTTTCGCATCAAAGAATGATATGTCACTTGCTATATTTCCACACTGTGTATTTCCAATCTGCAGCGGTAAAAAAATCTATATCATAATCTACTATGTGAACTATATTGTGGATTTACATTGGAAATAATAGGATATAAGGGAGGAGTTTGAGTTCTAATAAGATCTATCCAATGTATTACTCTCCTTACGTTGATTTTTTGTCAAACATGACGTCCTCGTTTTGTGACAATGCATTGTTGTTGTGTGTTATATGTTTATGAAACAAAAATCAATAAACAAGTTATAAAAGAAGAAAACAATAGGATGAAGATCCTGAGATCTTGTAAACAATAAGAAATCCACATTAATGCTATGTTCACACGGCGTATTGCGGAGTGCACTGTATGCGCCACAATGCACCGGGTGTTTTAGAAGCACACACTGGCCAGCATGTACTTCTAAAACACTGACAGGCGGCTTTTACTGACTTGTCAATTGTTTTCCCCGCGACATATTACATGCCGGTGAAAACATCGGGTATTCATAGCTCTCATAGTTCTGTAATTGCGGGGCACATGTTGGGCGTACTGCAGTGCAATTACCTACCGAAATATGCCTCGCAATTACGCAGTGTGAACATAGCCATATAGTATAGTTATGTCCATAGTTACTACTAGTCTATTCATCTCAGTGACCATTGACGTTATTGATTCTTCCTGTGACGCTATCTGTGTTGGTTGAATATTTCAATGATGGTTAAATGGATAAAAACACTGGATTAGGTTCATTGATGTGGCTATAAGGGATGCTGGAAATTGGAGTCTCCCAGCAGCAGGGCCAAGGCGACGGGTAGGCTAAGGTAGGTGACCACCTAGGGCATCACTTCATCCCAGGCAGAGAAAGAGCACCAAAGAGGTATGGAGTGGGCTGAATTTTCCATTGGGGGGACGCTATATGCCTTGTCCCAGTCCTGCCCAGAAGCTGAACAACCACTGCTGTAGGTGAATAAACACATCATGGAAGTCTCGGTGGCTCTACAGTTTTTCCATTGGAAGACAGAGCAGCCACTTTCCAGAGCCATGTGTGTGCCTGGAGACTTATTTCCTGCAGACCTGCAGCTCATTAAATATTGCACCAACAAATTGCTTAACCAGCTATTGCATAACATTGTGTTATTGGGATCAATCATGGTTCAAGGGTTATAGGATCTGTTTATAACAGATTCACTCTGTGCAGGATTTTAATATAAAAAAAATGTCCAAAAATTGGTGGTGCTACGTCAGTTATTAGGTGTATTAAATAAGTGTAAAGTGCGCCAGAAAGTCCGACCCTATCAAAAATCTGGCGTCAGGTATACTTTGCATAGTAAACATAACGTGCCTAAAAATGATGCGTTGTGTGCCTCCATAAGAAAATGTGCCTATTGAGGAGCATTATATTTACTATTTTGCCATAGGCAAACTTAAACTCTATCAGTTCTCTATCTTTTAAACACTAAAAAGTAACTTTTATTATATCTAATCTTAACCTCTATACACACAATTTAAAAACCTCTGAATCTCTAACCTCATATTTAAACCTTTTTGCTTCTGAAAGAGGGAATTAACTCCCTTTCTATTATCAAGTATGGTGGAACCCACACCTACTAACAGGGGTGGCCTTATATCTATAGCAAAAGTACTAGCTCCAATAAGGGATCCCAAGCCTACTAATTGGGCCAGTCGTCCTAATCTCATAGACACAGAACAAATAAGGCCCCCTTGTGACACCGTCTGCAGCAGGTGACACTTGTAGACAGAGGGGAGAAGATCACAATTTTAAAAACGTCATGCCTGCCTCGCCGACATGTTTCGCCAGCTAACCTGGCTTTATCTAGGCTTAGAGGGTCCGATAACATGTGGTCTGAGCTCAATTCCCTTTTATATCATGTTAGGTAAACACCCCGTTCAGGTGCTCACACCAGATTAGCCATCGAGAATCCTCATAAAACCACACTCCCCTTTGCGCGCACACACTCATAACATATCCTGTGAAATGCCCAACATGCTCTTTTGTGTAGCCAACAACCTTCAGTCAAATTCGCCATCCCCACAAACGAGGCACGCGCCCCATCCCACCGCACGCCACGCCAATGCACTTGCACCAACAGAATCCCAAGACCCAAACTGCGATGGGACCCGTCCCACTTCTCTCATATTATTGAAACTGCGTGCCTCTCATTGAATGAACTAAGCAGACTAGGTGTCACTTTCACAGCACACTGCCATCTTTTATCAATTCCCCATAAGCCCCTTCTCTTCAATATCTAATATGCATATTCATTGGGGGAATATAAACTCCACTGTACATAGACCACTGTCATATTATCTTTCCATAAAGCACTTCTACTCTATATGTAATATGCATATTCATTTACCAATAGAGCTGCAGGCCCCATTAAATACATGTTCCATTATACTTTGTCTCAAAGACTATATTCATAAAACCACTTCTCTTTTACATGTAATATTAATTCATTTTACTAATACTGTAGGCTCTATGGCTTGCCCTCCCTCCCCTCCCACAGTTTGCCTCACCAAGTTCCCATTGTAGATTCTATCCTACGGTCACAGACTAGCCATTCAATCCACCACGTCACAATGGGAGCATGCAAAAAACATAGGAGCATGCAAGGACTCCAAGTATCCTCAATGCCATTGCAATCTAGTTGCGATCCGCTTCGCACTAGATCAGCGCCGCAAGCAGAAACAATAAATCTCTACATACTGAGTACATACATGGAATAGTCTTGCAAAAGCCCAATATAATGCATCCCTAATTTGTTAAATAGAAACCGGTGCGCCTCACATGGAGGAATATTGTCATCATTACAGGACCCAGGGACAATGAGTGAAAAAAAAATCGTAGAGGCCAAAGGGGGTGAGGAGAGGTGAGGGGAGGTGGGAAGGGGACGCGAGAGAGATGGAAGGGAGGGGAGAAAAAAAACAAAAAAAAAAAACAACAAAAAAATATTAAAAAAACCCCAACACCCCCATATATGAACTCTGATGCTTCCATAGTCATATATTCAAACTGTGCTATATCCACTTGACCGTATTTAATACATATTCATGTTTCTTCAAAATATTATATAGGGAATCAGCAGATCAAATAAATGCCGAAAATGAAACAGACTTCATTTAGGCGCTTTAGGTTTCAAAGGCTGTTCATGTGTTTGAGTCTGGTCTCCATCTTGCCTCTTCCTGCACAAACTACATCAAATCGCCCTTTCTTTCCCTAAGCTTTTTCACACATATTGCCCCCAAAATCTTAGCCCTCTCTATTTCGCCAATTATGTACTTCCAAAATGTGTCTGCTCAGGGGGGGTATCACCTCTACTTTTAATAGTACTCAGATGTTTCGAGATCCGACGACGAAACTCTGTATGGTTATTTCCCACATAGATCCTTGGGGCAGGTAAACATAGCCACATATAACCACCTCTGGTTTTACAATTGTGATTGTCTTATCTCAAATTTCTCTTATCAATGGGATTAAACTAATTCTTTAGTTTTCCATAAGAATGGACAGAATGAACAGGTTGCCACGAGGGGATATGAGCCACCAACGGAGGGAGTTGCAACCATGTTTTTCTTGCATCTCCCCTCACAAAATGACTATGTACAAATTATCCCTAAGGATTTCTTCCTCTTCTATAAGTGGACACTAGGGTATTTAGGAATCCCTAAGAAATAACTAGGATATGCACTTCAGAATGTGCAATGTCTTCTAACTAAGCTCTCATTTCATTAGATCTATCATCAAAGGTACTACATACACACGAATTAAATCAGTTTTTTTTTTCTTCTTCTATGATTAATAAATGTCCTCTGTCACTGGTTCAAAGCCCTATTAAACGCACCTTCCTCAAACACACCTTTTTAGGATAACTCCTTGCCTGAAAACGTGCATTTAACTTTATACATTCTTCATTGAAATACTCTAATGTAGAACAATTTCTTCGTGCCCTAAGAAATGGCTATGGGAATCCCCTTTTTTTGAGTAGGTGATGCCAACTAGAGAAATGTATCAAACTATTGGTAAGCCGTATTTTTCCGAAATAATCTTTGTCTGAATCTGCTTTTTTCATCCAACATAATTTCAAGATCCACACAATTAATGTTCTCCCGAGGACTTTCAACGTGGAAATTTCAATCCAATTTCATTATCATTGGTCTAGATACCAAATCAATGAATTATTTTTCACTACCATCCCAAAAAATAAGAATATAATCGATTAAAGCGCCCCAAAATAAATCCAATCTCTGTGAATATTTCAAGGTGTTCTAGAAAAAAACAATAGCATCCCTACACCAACCTAAAAAAAGATTAGCAATACTTGGTACACAGGACAGTTTCCAATGGCGGCGCCTTTTATCAGGGGTGATAAAAGGGTTGCATCAAACATATAATTAGTTATGTGTCAAAAACAAATTCCAATAACTGTATAACAAATTCATTGTGTTCCATAAATTGTTGGTTCACTCTTGATGTTCAAAAAATACTTGATTGCTTTCTGGCCCCAGGTCAGGTCTGTATGTTACTGTATAGGTGGCTTCTACAATCTAATCTTGCAAGAGTGTACTCCTTCACTACCACTATGTTCATTATTTTTCTCATCACAGTATCATTCGTATCTTGTTAAGGATTTGATGGCTAGGACGCTGGATAATGGGCTATCTTTATACGTTCAAAAACATACGTGCTGCGGGCCTTGTGTTAAATTGTTTCTCCTGAGGTCTAGGCGGTCTTCGCACTTGGTTTTGGCCAACCATATTTATGCACTTGTGGTTTTGCACTGTATAAGGTAGCAATTGTTGGATTAACAATTAGCATAAATTTCTTTCTCCTCTCAGTAATTTAATTTTTTCTCAATTACCAAATCCAAACTCCTTTTCATTTCATTAGATACTCATTGGTTCGGGTCTTTGGAAGCCTCTTATTTTGTTTCTGAATTCATAAAGTATTCTCTCTACCATCGCTCCTATAGTCACTTTTATTTAAGATGACAATAGTTTTCCACCCTTGTCACTGGGTTTGATTACTATCTCCCTGTTAGATTGTTGTTCTTGCAATAGTACTTCTTCCTCACATTTATTAAATTAATAAAAGAAGCTGGTTGTCGTTCGAGTGCCTTGTTTCTTTATGTCTTGCGTTACTACTTCCACAAACGATCCAATAATTTATATTGTGATATCGGAGGTGTAAATTCCTAGATTTGGCTTCAAAATTTGTCAAAGGTATATCTAGAATGTATGGGGTCTCTCCTTCACTTCATCTGCAATTGTTCAAGATCACCCAACTGTTTTTCCTCTTGTTTTCCTAAAGGTTTGTTCATTATTGCTTTTCTTTTATGATATTTATGCAAAGCCAACTTTCTAGCCAAGAGATTTATTTCTTTTACCATACATATTCATTAATATTTGGGCGTTGGGAGTGAACGTAAGGGACCGTTTATGACAACACATGTTTTTGATTTTTCCGTTAATCTATGAGAGGATATGTTAAATCACTTGTAGTGCTCCATTCCTTTGTTATTCTGATGATCCCCTGCTCTCGATCCCTCAAGATGAATCCTTTGGTGGTTTCTAAAAAAAAGTGGATGTTATTTAGCGCTGAGTTATGAGTTTGCGCTGTGTTCATAACTGTCCATTTCTGCCCAACTGGTGGCATATTGTATTGCCATTTAAAAATCATTGCCTGTGCTCCCCCACCATGGGCCACCACACACAGGATTACAGAAGAGGGACAATGTATTTGATCCCATTGGTCCCTCTTCCCGATTGACATCTATGAGGATTTGATCTTTTGACCCCCCCCACCCCCCAAACCTTTTATTGGGGCCCCTTTTTTTTTTTTTTGGGAGTAGAAGGATTTTTTGTTGCGTTTTCTTATTTGTCCAACCACTCTGTTCTTTCTCTGGACCCTTACTCCACCACTTTTCTTCCACTGCGTATAACTTTTTTATAAGAAACATGTGGAGGATTCTCTACGCAGAAGTTCTGAAATCTGGACAATATGAATACAGATTAGGTTGTAGGTAAATCTACTATTTTCCAAATAATCCTGATTGTTATCAAAGTCTTTTTCGATCCCTCAGATATTTGTTATGTTACTTTCTTTAATTTCTTCTCTCTTAGATTCTCTTATTTCATTGTAATTATTGTTCTTATTCAGTGGAAACTGGATGGGGCCCCGGTAAAGTTACTAATCTCCACTATTCTCCTGTTTTAGTTGTTCACTTAATTTATTGAATGAAATTCTTTCATATTCTGGACAGATATTTCATCATTTCAGAGAGATTCAGTTAGCAGTTTTTCCCAGCACCTTAGATAAAATGGTTCCTCTTAAATGTGTATTTGGTCTCATGCTAATCCGTAATGCTCTTATACAAATTTGGTGTTGTATATATGTCTCAGACTGGCTACTTCCCAGCCTGCCCGATTTTGTTGTTTGTAAGGGTTTATTTAATTTCTGATAGGCTATATGGGATGTTAGTTTTCATTCAATGGAATTGGTTGATTGGAAAATTATTATATTAGCCTTCCTGTGAAAAAATATCCAAAATTAATTTTCTGCACTCAAAAAACCTGCCCATTCCCTAGAATTCCCCCCAACTTGTACATTCTGTACACCAAAACTTGTCAAATAATCTCCAAAAAAATTGGATCTGCAAGAGAACAAAAGAGTTGACTTGTTGATCACTTTAATTTACTATTTTTGCCATAAGGCAAACTTAAACTCTATTCAGTTCTCTATCTGTTAAACACTAAAAACGTAACTTTTATTATATCTTAATCTTAACTTCTATACACATCTATTTAAAAACCTGATCTCTAACCTCATCATTTAACTCTTTTTGCTTCTGAAAAGAGGGAATAACTCCCTTTCTATTATTTCATAAGTGTACTGGTTGGAACCCCACTACTAAAACCCACAGGGGGGGGTGGAAGGGGCCCATTTTTTTTTATATTCGGGTAAAAGGTTTTTTTTGTTTTTCAATACTTTTTAGTTAGGTGGGGGGGTCCTCCCAATGGGGGGTTTCTTTTTTTAAAAAAAAAAATATTAGGGGGGGGGGGGGGGGGGGGAGCCCACCCAAAAAAAAGTGGGGGGGCCATACTTAATTGGGCAGTCGTCCTAATCTCATCAGACACAGAAACAAATATGGGCCCCCTTATTTAAACGGCTCTGCGCAGGGATGACACTTGTAGACAGAGGTGAGGCAGATACAATTTAAAGTTTCATATATGACACTCGCAGGATGTTTCGCCAGCTAAACTGGACTTTCTCAAGGCTTACGAGGTCCGATCACATGTAGGTCTCAGCTAAATTCATTTTATTTCATGCTTAGGTATTCACCCGTCTCTGGTGACCTCACAATAGCATCAGAGAATCCACCATAAAACCACTCCCCCCTTCGCGACGCCCTGCGCATACTACATAAACATGTTCCTGCTGAAACTTGCCTCCATGCTCTAATTGAGCAAACTCCTCCTTCAGTCAAATTCGCACATTCCCCCTACGGGCCGAGCCCCATCCAACTGCCACGAAACCGCGCCATTGACTGCACACAACAGATCAACCCCAAGCCCCGAATGCGATGGGCCACCGTCCCACTTCTATCTTATATCATTGAAACTGCGTGCCGTTCAACTAGTATGAACTTTGCAGATAGGTGGATTTAGTCGGTCAAGTGGATATAGGACAGGTGATATAGTAGGTCTAGGGAAGTTCAAGAGTCATATTTGTTTGTTTTGTTTTTTTCACCAGACAAAACTTCACTTTCCAGCATAACGCCAATTCCCCATTCCCCCCCCCATTATTTATGTTCCCCTTCTTTTCTCCTTCCTCACCCACCTTTTGGGGGGGGGGCCCTCCTTAATAAAAAAAATCGGGTTTTTTTTCTCATTTTCCCTGGGTCCTGTAATGATGACAGATATTTTCACGTTGAGGCACCGGTTTCATATTTTAACAAATTTGGGATGCATGTATATTGCTTTTGACAAGGGACTATTAATTGTATCGTACTCATGTATGTAGTGAATTTATTGTTTCTGCATTGCGGCGCTGATATAGTGCGGAAGCGGATGCAACTAGATGCAATGGCTTTTGAAAGATACTGAGTCCTTGCATGTCCTATGTTTTTTGCATGCTCCCATTGGCGACGTGGTGGATGAATGGCTAGCTGTTGAGCCGTAGGAGAGAATCTCATGGGGGAACTTGTGAGGTAAAACTGTGGGAGGGAGGGAGGGCAAGCCATAGGTCCTACAGTATTACTTAAAATGATTATGAATATTAATGTTGAACGAGAAGTCTAGTTTAGGATATAGATCTTGAGCAAACAATGCAGTGGAACATGTATTTAATGGGGCCTGCAGGCTCTTTTAGAATGAATATGCATATGTACATAATAGGAGAAGAGCTTTTTTTCATGGAGAAGATTAATTATGGACAGTGTCTATTGTTCAGTGGAGTTTTTATTCCAATGAATATGCAATATTAGAACTTTGAAGAGATAGGGGGCTATGGAATTAAAACATAGTTGGCAGGGTGCTGTGTTATGTGTACTGTCTGCTTAGTTCATTCCTAGGTGAGGCACGCAGTTGCAAATAATATGAGGGGAGAGTGGGAAGGGGGCCCATCGCAGTCGGGGCGGGGATGTCTGTAGGTGCACAGCTGCACATGGGCGCAGGGCGCGTGCGGTGGGATTGGGGAGGCGGGACAGTTGTAGGGGATGGGAATTTTGACATGAAGGTGGTTGGCTCTTAAGAGAATTGGTGGCAGTTTAAGCAGGATATGTTCTGAGTGTGCGAGCAGAAGGGGGAGGGGTTTTATGGGATTTCTGCGATGCTAATTCGGTGAGCACCTCTGAATCAGGGTTGTTTTCCTAACAATGATATATGAAAGGAAGTGAGATGTGCCAAATGTGATGGGGCACCTCTTATTTGTTCTGTGTCTAATGTGATTAGGGATAATGCTCCAAGTAGTTGCTTGGATCCTTACTGAGGCTAGTAACTTTGATCATAAGATTTAAGGCTTCTGTTTATAGTTGCGGGTTCCTCCAGACTTGATATAGAAATAGGGGAGTTATTCCTCTTTCAGAAGCAATAAAGGGTAAATGATGAGGTTTAGAGATCAGGTTTTTAAATAGTGTGTATAGAGGTTAAGAGTTAGTTATAATAAAAGTTTCGTTTTAGTGTTTAACAGATAGAGAATGATAGAGTTTAAGTTTGCTAATGGCAAAATAGTAAATCTATTAGTGATCAAAAGTCACTTTTGTTCTCTTGCGAGATTCCCAATTATTTTTATGGAGATATTGAGGAGCATAGGATCATTACATGTATGTGTTAGGACATTTTCATATACTTGTAATGATAAGTATGCGCCTCCGTGCGAGATGCGACTCGATAGGGCATTACATACTCTATCAATGAAATGTTCTGTGTGCGATTAGCGCAAATTGCGGGAACATAGCATATCATTACGAAGGCGTATGTAATGCCCCTTTTGTCGGCTCATTGCACACGGAGGCGCATAGCTTATCATTACAATGATATAAATATGTGCTAACAAATCTTGGAAATGGTGAAATCGCGCACACTAACACTTATTCAACTTGTAATGATGTGCCTAAATAGGCGCATTTTGTAATGAGGGCGCACAGCACATAATTTTTAGGTGTCGGTCCTGGAATATAATGCATCTAGTTTTGGTGTTCATTTACATCCAAAATATGGTGTCAAAAGCGGTTTTAGCGCAATATAGACCAAAAAACTGGTGTTGGCGTGTTGGGAAATGTCGCCCTAAGGACTTTATAGAAGACCTGTGACATTTCCTGACAGGACTGGTTTAATAAATCCTTGTTTTCACTGGGTAATAATTCTGCAGCATCTTATCTCTTATAACTATGTTGTGCTGGTCCTCTGTTATTCTTCATAGAAATGTGTTATCCACACGCCACTCTGATAAATTTGTAGCATGGGGTATGAAGAGCTCTTTAGGATTCTGAGGGAACTGGGAGGGGTGTTTTGGACAGTGGGTCAGCCCCTCTTTAATTTTTTCCTCTCGCGGCTACTACACAAGATAACGCAGGATACACTGTCATGGCAGTATTAACAGGGCTTTATTCTCCAAAGTTCCATTTTCCGTACTTCATCAAACTTCAGTAGTAACCATAATGGGATAATCCCTGTCATTCACACATGGGGGTAATAAGCTCACAGATAACTGAGGTTTCACCATTCATATCTGCCCACTCATGAAGCGCGTGATACGCTGTTCCTGCTCTTCTTCACTGATGTTGTGCAATGGCTGCAACAGAAACGAAAGTTTCTACTTAATAATAGAATAGGGCTTCTTTACTGTAAGAACAGTGAGACTGAGGACTCTCTGCACAGGACTTTATGGTCTTCTTCCTGTCAGTGTTTATGATAACTTCCTGCAGCACCCTTCCACGTGCAGCCTGCTCACACCCACCAGACTACACTGGACTAGTCTCTTCTAGAAACTTCTACTCCCTCCTATTCTCCCAGCATGCACAGCATCAGCTCTAACTGTTTACTCCCTCAGTGCTGGACAACTAGCCATGCTGTGTGCTGGTACCTTTGGCGCCCTCTAATTACTAGAGAGAGGTAACTAATTTACACTTGATAAGAACAGTCAAGCTTACCACCAGGTCACAAAATGTATTGCTGAATCTGTCAGCTGGGTGTTACCATTCCAGTTTTCAAAGGGGCGTGTCCCTGCACACACTGACTGTCAGCCCTGATTAGGCAACGTCATACTGTGCAGGACACGCCTCAAATTGGTCACACCCACCTGACAGATTCAATAATACATTTCCAGGAAGAATAACAGAGGAACCGCACAAGACAAAGTTATAAGAGAAGAGGCTCCAGAATTGCTATTTTGCAGGGAACACAAAGTTTTACTAAAACAGACAGATCAGGGGGATGTCACGGGTCTATCTTAAAAATTACGAAGTAGAATGGAGAGTTGATCACGCTTGCACAAGACTGTTCTATGGGAATTCCAAGTACAGGAGAGCACTGTGTTTGGCTATATTTGGAACTCCCATGGCTGTACCTGAAACCCCCACTTCTATGGTGGGAACACCCCTTTAAGTCTTAAAGTGGTTTTCTCACTACAAGGATTAGCTTTCAACATAAAGGGAGAGTTAAATGAAGACATTTTCTATATACATTGGTCAATAGATTTTACTTTAGTCATGAGCGTTTTTTATGTGCTCTGAATTGCACACATGTTTCTATGGCTACCTGTTCTCTGATTAGCTGGAAGCAGGGACATCTTTTATCTGATTAGCTGAGAACAGAGATGGACCGAGACCCAAGCAAACTAATTACATGTAACAAAATTAACTTCACTAAACAAAAGGTACATGTGCTGTGAGAACTGAAAAGCATTATTATTATTATTATTTATTTTAAAGCGCCATTGATTCCAGGGCGCTGTACATTCAAAAAGGGGGGGGGTTACATACATAACATATGTCAAACAAGTACAATGATAACAATGAATGACTTACAACTGGCAAAGAGGGTGAGAGGGCCCCGCCCGCGAGGGCTTACAATCTACAGCATGGCTTTATCTGTAATCTTGTTATAGATAACAATCTCCTGCTCTGTCAGAGTAAGGGCTTGAAGTTAATATATGCTAATCACTGCTATAGAGCCTCTCACAGCCTGAGGAGACCAAGTTAATGCAAAACTGCCTGTGAGTCAGTGAAACAGCGAGGTGAGAAAACCCTTTTAAGAAGTTAAACAAAACAACAGCAGAGTAAGATCAATGTATTGGGAGGTGCTTGTTTATAAATTTGTCACATATTTTAGTAGTCCATGCTGTTACAACTGAAATCTACACTGCCTATAATTTATGTAACATTCTGGTGTACATTATAGGAAATGTGGTAAGGCCAAAGGAAGCTATGTTCCCCTTGCTAAGCCACACCCACTTTTTGTGAACATGGCTGGAGTGGCATCAAAAACACAGTAGCACTCATCAGATAATAAATTTTCCCCCACAGTATATGGAGACCAACGGCTGTAAGTGATATGATGGATCCCACATAGCAACAATTAAAAGAAGGGAATGCCCTGCAGGGTTATTATTAAATTGCCACTACTTGTTAAGAGACCAGTTTGGGTAGTTATATTATGAGATTATTCATTAATTAGGCAACTACCTAGTAGAAATAATTAAACTGACTAATTATTGTCCACCTTTTTGTACCCACAATACCTAGCATAACACAATTGGCCTGGGGCAGCAGCCCATAGATTTTAGCAATAATTTATCTTTTTCATTATAAGTGTTTTCTACATTTCTAAATTTTTTTAGTAAATATCTGGAAAACTTAAAGTTAGATTAGATTTTGAGCAGCTTTCATGCGGCTTTTCATTTGGTTTTCAGTTAGTTCCTACAAGTATTTTGATTAACCATAAGCCAAATAAAGCAGCTAGCAAATGTATGCTCTTAAGTGATGGCCAATTACCAGAATCAGTCGTACACATTTTGTTTTAAGCCAATGAGTGTAAAAAAAAAAAAAAAAAAAAGGAAAGAAGAAAAATACAAAATAACCTATCACCTTTGATCATATCATCCCACCATCATCTACTATGTATGGTTAACTTATGCCCCAGGCTAAACAGCAGGTAGGTGCATAACATCCAAATGTGGTCTTAGGTTGGATGGTGCCCTGTGGAGTAAATATTGTTGATGACTTCCCCATATGGTGGCCAAATAATACTATTATACAGTATACAAACAATATAATTACAGATAATTGCCTCAACAGTACAGACAAATCAATAGCCAAGGAGTAAAGTGGTGAAATGCCAAGTTGCCTCTCTACAGGTTTGTGCAAAAATATGGGACCAGAGATGGAAGCCATAATGGCCTTCAGTATTGAAAAGTAATTCGCCCTGTGCAGCTACACGTCGCCACCCCTGAGGCCAACCTTGATAATAGAATACCAAGCTAAACCCAAAGATAAACCCCTATTAAAATATAACTTTTAATAATAATAATAATAATCACCCTAAGATGAGAAATAGGATTGTATTGGAACCCTTGGACATCCTCTCTCACCTTGGAATATGTTGCCGCTATCAGTTGAGTTTTGTGATACACACGCTTGATATGGATTTTTAATATACAGATTAAAAGTTATGTTTTAATAGAGGTTTATTTTGGGATTTAGTTTGGTATTGTTTTTTGGCCTCTATAGCATAGACATTATGTAGCTATCTATCCCTTTAGGGCATGTCCACACGGCACGGGTTTTCGGCTGGTTTTTCAGCCGGTTTGCGGTTTTTCAGACCGCCTGAAAAACCGGCTGAATAATGAGCAACAATTGTGCTCTTTGGAAAACCCGTGCTCTAGCAGTCCCCACTGCTCGGATGTTCCGACCCAGGCGGTTTTGCCGCGGCAGTCGTGTACGGCAAACATTGAGCAAGCAAATCTTCCACTTCCGAAAACAGGACGGAATGTGTGCTTATAATGTGAAAGGGGGAGGCTCTGCGTGGTGTAAAAGCGTCACCCCCCGCGGCACATGGGGAAGGGCGGATAAACAGACAATACCGGGCCGGGCAAACGGCGGATTTGTCCTATGCCGTGGGGATGCGCCCTTAGGGTGCAACATTGTGTGCCATGTCCTATTCAAGTATAGTCCTGGATTTTAGGGAGTTTAGAGGAAAAAAACACTTCAGGGCGACTTAATAAATAGGTATAAATATATTAGGTGTCAATATAAAGATCTCTCCATGATCGGTTTATATCCAGGACTGTAATTAGAACAAGGGGGCATCCTCTAGGTCTTGAGGAAAGAAAGTTTCTACATAAACATAAAAAGGGATTCTTTACTGTAAGAGCAGTGAGACTGAGGAACTCTCTGCCGGAGGAACTTGTCATGGTGAATTCACTAACAGAGATCAAAAAGGGTTTGGATGTATTTCTAGATGTAATACTATAACAAGTTATAGAGACCAGGATTCTGGAGAAGGGTCATTGATCCAGGGATTTATTCTGATTGCCAGATTGGAGACGGGAAGGAATTTTTCCCGTAAAATGAGGACAATTGGCTTCTACCTCATGGGGGTTTTTGCCTTCCTCTGGATCAACACTATAGGGCAATAGGCTGGACTGGAGGGACGTCTGTTTTTTCATTCTTACAAACTATGGAACTATGTAAGACCTTTTTGCCCATTGGGCAGCAACAATGATACTCAATAGAAGATCATTGTAATTGGCTATAACTGGGACAGGCACATGAGATTAGATGTAAAATAGTGAGGTAAAATGTTATACAGCTTGATTCACACATGAATTCACACAACCCCAACCTGAAAGTAGAAGATGTAATACCACCATAGCAGTAAATATAACTCAATCATGATTACAGTATTTTCTCTCCGGCCCCCCACATGACTATATCACCCGCTTTCCTCTCACCCTGCCCTGGTATAGCTGCTCAATGCTCTCATCGATCCACTTCTCCACATCCAGCCTCTTCTGCAGCTCCTTGCGGTCATACTTGACTGTCACCCGGGCTTGTCTCCTCTGTATGGCTTGTCCCGAATCCCTGCTCCTGGATGGGGAATGGTTTTTATTTATCAGTCTTTTTCCAACCTTATTTGCAGCCATTGTTAAAAGCCCTGGTTTAAGGGGCAGAAACCTGGTTTGGTGGTCGCTCCTGGTCAGTGCAACCAGGTCACTCAATCTAAAAGCAGACTAGTCCTAAATGGTCAGTCCTTCGCACTAAAATGATGAAGCGTTACATGTGCCAGAGATATAAATCAGCAGTATTAGGGATCAATAAAGCCCTGTAATAGATCCAAAATGATAAAAATTCCCAGTCTCTGCTTTATATTCTCCACATCTGGTATCTCCACATGGGCAGAGAAAGGATCCTGGATACTACAAAGGGCTTAGTGGGAGGGAGGCGGTGTGTCCTTGGCCACAGTCTCAGTCCTGGGGGGCTCGTATCTTGTTGTCCATTACATGGGGCTCCTTCACATGTTCCTATAGCTGCATGATGACTATAGCAGTGTAAATCCCAGCTGCACCTCTCCGGACTGACACAGCACAATCCTGCACCATCCCCTTCAGTGCAGAGGAGGGAGGGAGGGGCGCTTGTAAAACTCACAGTATTGTGCCTCCAAGCCTTTCAGCCATTCACCCATGTGCAAATGAGACACAGACCTCCCATGTCCCCAGACCCTCCAGTATAGACCTCTCCCACACTGCCTTCTTCATACAATTCACTGTCAGGGGTTCCTGAATTAATTTATTTTATATGAAATATTATGCCTGAATAATTTACATTTCCTTTTTAATAATACAACCAAACAGGTAGGGAAATGTATGCATTAGAGAGGAGTTGTACCAATCCACAGGGGCGTAGCTACAGGGGGTGCAGAGGTAGCAGTCGCTACCGGGCCTTGCAGCCTGAGGGGGCCCAAAAGCCCTTCTGCCACATAAGGAGACTCCAACATTGTAAGTAGCACATGGTAGCTGGGGGGCCCATTTCACTTTCTGCTCTAGGGCCCAGGAGCTTCAAGTTACGCCCCTGCCAATCCACTATATATCTGTTCTCATAAATATTCATGTTCTCTGTGAAATAACAATTCTGGAACATCTTCTCTCATAAGGGTAGGTTCACACGGTTAGGGTATGTTCACACGATGTACTGTGGTGCGCAGTACATCATGTGTTTCGGGAGCTCGTGCTAATACGTGCGTACTCCCGCGACGCGGGGGGCAGTCCGCCAGCCCCATTGACATTTATTACTCGCAACGCGTATTCGCCGCAAGTAATTGACATGTCCCTTATCTCCCCGCGCGTACAAAATGATCGGATTGTATGAGCGGTGATAGGAGGCGTAATCCATAGTTCTCTATGAGAACTATGGATTACTGTAATTTCGGTGTGCATTTCGCCCGTGTTAGAGCGCAAATACGTGGCAAAATGCGCACCGAAATTACCCCGTGTGAACATACCCTAAGTGTAAAATACCTGTCGGATTCTATAACAAAATCTGAAGGTATTTTACAATCAGTTTTCGTCACTTTTTTGGGACAGATATTGCAGTCTGATGTCGTATTCGGCCGGCCCGTTGACATCGAACAGAACATTTTCCATCAGAAATCCAACAGAAGAATGTGCATGTTCCAAGTTTTTTGCAAAGCCGCAGGTTTTGAAATCCGACCTCAGATAATCTGTGCTGTGTAGACTAGTGGTTGTCTATTAAGGTCTATGAGGATGATTAATAATCGGTTTTCAAACTGATTCAAAATCCGAAATCTGTCAAAAAACAACGGTAATAAATTCTTGCCGTGTAGATAGGCACTAACTCTGTGCTGTGCTGTTCCTCTGTTATTCCTACTGAATCAGTCAGATGGGGGTTACCATTCCAGGTGTCAAAAGGGTGTGTCCTGGACATACTGACTGTCAGCATTGACTGGACAATATGAGATTGGGCAGGGACTTACCTTATACTGGTAACAGCAGACAGATTCAGTAATAAACTTTTAGAACAGATGTGTAAAACTCCTTTTCACACAGGGCCACATCAACATTATGGTTGCCCTCTAAGGGCCATTGGACAGTGGCAAACGGGTCCGGGTAGGGCTGTCAGAGCTGTGTTATTTTCTGTGAGTTGCAAAAAAGAGTGATGTGGAGGTGTGCATGATGGAGCTATGAGCCTAAGATGGTGGCCAATTCCTGTGCTGGCGGTGTCGCCTTTGCCAAGCACTGGATGCAGTTTCCATGGGAGGTGAACAGCTGGTTCTTCAGGTCCATCGCTGCTCGGTGTCTAAGTTCCTGAGGACTATATTTACTATTTTGCCATAGGCAAACTTAAACTCTATCAGTTCTCAATCTATAAAACACTAAAACATAACTTTTATTATGTATCCCTTTCTAATTCTGAAGGAATAACTCCTTTTCTATTATCAAGTCTGGTGGTACACCCCTATTAACAGGGGAACCCTATATATACAGTGATTTACTAACTCCAATAAGGGATCCAAAACATCCTACTTGGGCAGTCATCCCTGATCCGATGGACATAAAACCTATAAGGTTTCCTTGTGAGATCCTCTGCAGCGGGTGACACTGTAAAAAGAGGTGAGAAATCACAAATTAAAATGTCATGCCTGACCTCCCCAACATGTTTCACCAACTAAATAGCTTCATCAGGGGATAGAGGTCTCAATCTTTATAGATTGAGAACTGATAGAGTTTGTTTGCCTATGGCAAAATAGTAAATATAGTCATTAAAAGTCACTCTTTGTTCTCTTGCTAGATTCCCATTTTTTTGGAGACTATTTGATAAGTTCCTGAGGGGCACATAAATTTAACTTGGCTGGCGGTATTCAGACCACAGGATTCGAGTTTGGCAAATGTGATTTAGAAAATGGTGATAGGGGAACAGTATGACACAGAGTTGTGAGAGAAGATGTTCAATAATTGTTATTTCACAAGGGACACAAGCGTATCAGAACATGTCACAGGTCCTCTTGAAAAGACAGCCCGAAAAAAATGAAAATGTGCCCCCCATTAAAAAACACATCAGTCAAACCATATACAGGAATACCCCTTTATCCGCAGGGTTACGTTCCAGAAAAGTGTGATGAATAACGAAACGATGGATAACGAGGCAGAAAAACAAAAACTACTGTACAGTATATTATAATGTAATAATGTAACAAGGCACAAAGAACATTGTAAGCAGGATACAGTAAAAGATGAGGTGGCTTTATGGCACCAACTAAAGTAGCTGCAGTGAATAAGGTATGGTTGTATACTCATGGATATTGAATATGAAATGTTGTATCTGTGAAGCGAAACGATGGATAACGAGTTTTTTTGCAAAACTGATGGTGATGTAACTGTGAAATGATGGATACCGAAGCGTTGGATAACGGGGTATTACTGTATTATTGATCCTTTTCTACTTACCCTTTAAATCCACGTTAAAACTAAGCAAATTGCCAATGCATTGCATATCCTGAAATAAGTGAATACTCGAGCTAAATGCGCATTTGGCATCTGTCACAGCAAATACTGCAGTAGTAATTCTAACTATACGGCTTGATAATTATTCCTTTTTGCTTCTCAACGATTCAGTGAATCAGAAGTAAATTGAGGATTTGTTACAACCTATAGAGGGCGCAGTGAGCTTCCCAGCTCCTTTCCCATAATGCCTTGTGATATGCAGATGCTTAGTAGTGGGCTAAAAGGCAATCAAAACACTACACACCTTAACTGGTGCTCTCCATAAGGAGAGATGTTCCCCTTCTCTCAGCCACTCATTGCCTCCCACCAGTCAAGCCAATATCGCTCTGCTCTACACTGATGAGGGGCAAAACCCCGAAACGGCGTATGTAGATGAGCAATATTGGCTTGACAATTATTCCTTTTTGCTTCTCAAAGATTCAGTGAATCAGAAGTAAATTGAGGATTTGTTACAACCTATAGCGGGCGCAGTGAACTTCCCATCTCCTTTCCCATAATGCCTTGTGATATAACTATTTTCCTGGGAGAGACTTTTATACCATATTGACAAGCAGCCAGGCCCGCAATCTGAATCTGATCCCTCAGCTACGAATATAAGGTCAAAGGTTTTAAAGGGGTTTTGCCATAAAAGACATAAATGACCAAGAAAAAAAATTATATATGTTGTAGGCTCACTCTTCATCTGTTGCTGAATAAAGTAGTGCTGGCTTGGATCTGTGGTTCTCTGCCCATGCAACTCGGATCCCCGCTGGCTATTGCGGTATAGACAAACAGCTGCTTTCAATATCAGTATCCGCTTCAAAGATTACGGTAAAACCATGTATTCTTTATTGTTTAATCCAAATAACAGTAGCATATAATATGTTATCAGTTAACAAATAATATGCCACGAACACTTGCGCGTTTCAAGCCAAAGAGGTTCTGGTTGGTATGAGCTAAAAATTTAAAAGCAAAAGGGCGTTACCAAAGTCATCTGAGGTGTGGCTACAACTACGTCATATCCTGCAAGACATCATTTCCATATAAACAGGTAATACCAAAACACACGTCAGTTGTTAGACAAAGCAGAGGAATAATGAAGCATATGTTTAGCCTGTATGTGGATAATGGAACATTTAGCTTGTGTATAGGTAGTGAAACCACACAGTTAATTCATTTATATGCTATATAGTGATATGATCCCAGTTTTCTATGGAGCCCCTAAGGTCCATAAAAACATCTTTCCCCCGGTTGAAGACTTATCATAGCTGGCAACAATTTCCTTGGTGAACGTCTTAATACGTGGGTGGACAATTACTTTTAGCCAATAGTACAAAAAATTCCTGAGTATATAAAAGATACCACAGCAGTTTTGCAAATGTTCACTAATTTTGAGTGGTATAAAGATTATGTATGGGTAGGCTGTGACATAGTCAGCCTCTACTCCAATATGCCCCATAACATGGTTCTGCTTGCTGTACCCTTTTTCTTGAGGCAATACAGCCAATATGATGAGGGTACCCAGAGTTTTCTCCTACTGGCTGTTGAGTATTTACTAACTAGTAACTACTATAAATTCAATCATAACTTTTACCTACAATTTATGGGGGTGTCAAGATGATCAAATCAGGTGTGGAAATTATCTTTGTTCCACTCCTTATCCAATTAAATACCTCCTACAAATTATATTATTATTATTGCTGCTGGCAGCCAGAGCTCGAGAAACATGACCAACACCTTCCGTTTGGGACATGAATCTGATTTAATCATAGTAAATTACATTCCAATAGAACTTTTTTAATCACATGACTATTTTATCACTACATGATTGGTTAATTGGCGGTCGCTAAGAGACAAGTTATAATTTGCATGTACGTATGAAGCATTAGCTGATATGACACATTCGCAAACTCTCCTCTGTATTATCTGGGGGGAGGAGGAAGGCCTTGACTTTTTGCTTCTAGCAGACAATGCATCTGTCTCAAAGAAAGCTGTGTGAGAGATATCTGATACTTCGATAAGGATGTATAGCAGTAAAAACAGTTTAACAAACTATCTGATGAGCTTAATAAGAATGTAATGATGAAACAGACTTTTGATGTTTTTTCCTTGACAGGGGCACCAATGGAAACTACCTCATTTCCTTCCTTGGCAAATCTTTTAATGGCATGGTGGGAGCACCATGCCATATATAATGGAAATAATCCGTATTTGGAATGTATATGATGGTATGGGCGCTACATAGACGACCCCTTGTGTATACAATGGTATGGGCGCTACAATAACGACCTCTTGTGTATACAATGGTATGGGTGCTACATAGACGACCCCTTGTGTATACAATGGTATGTGCGCTACATAGACGACCCCTTGTTTATACAATGTTATGGGTGCTATATAGATGACCCCTTGTGTATACAATGGTATGGGCGCACCATAGACGATTTCTTGTGTATACGATGGTATGGGCGCTACATAGACAACCTCTTGTGTATACGATGGTATGGGCACTACATAGACAACCTCTTGTGTATACGTTGGTATCGGCGCTACATAGACGACCTCTTGTGTATACGATGGTATGGGCACTACATAGACGACTTCTTGTGTATACGTTGGTATGGGCGCTACATAGACGACCTCTTGTGTATACGATGGTATGGGCACTACATAGACGACTTCTTGATTGTTTGGGGTTGTGGAGTTGTGCTCATACCATCGTTTTTTGAATAACTCAATACTAATATTTGTAACTTGCAATTCACGGGCATTTAGAATGCCTGTGAAATACCATTTTTAGATATACTTGTAAGAGGTGAAAACACTAAACAAACAGTAGTCTCTACTTTATGCTGTAAGCCCACATCAGGAAACTCTATTTTAAAAACTAACAGCTGTCATTACTATAAAACTATACAGGCTATCCCACCTGGAGAATATACCCATGCAAATAGGATTTGTACATTGGAGAAGGATTATGTTAAGGAGGTAGCTGGGATAGACAACAGGATACAATATCGCTGTTATACTGCTGATATTCTAAACAAAGCAAAAAATAATATACAAATTAAAACACAAAAAAAATTGCTCACTGAAAAACAAAAAAAAAAACCTCCAAAAATATGGGTTGATCTTGTCCACCAAATACAGTAGGGACTATATTAAAATTAAAACATTTTTTTTATAAAAGTCTCTCCATACTTCATCAGGAAATTCTCAAAGCAGGTGTACAGTGTGTACCCAAAAGAGGAAGGACCATAGGTAATGACCTTTCTTCTAGTGTGTTTATAAGTAAAAGACAGCATAAAATATGGCTTTCTCAAATAGGGTTTTTTGCTTGCGGGGGAGCCCGCTGCAATGTGTGCAAGTTTGCAAAAAAAAATTGTTTTAGTGACACTAAAAAAGAAAAAATATTTCCAATAACAGATTTCTTAAACTGTAATACGGACCGTGCCATATAGGTTACTGAGTGCACACAATGCCAAGAAATGTATGTGGGCAATCAGAAAATAAAAACACGCATAGCAGAACACCTAGCAAGCATTAAAAAAGAATCTCCGCAAATGTCAGGTGCTGCTCGACATTTTTTAGAATATTATGCAGAATCAGTAGAAACTTTTAATTTCTATGGTATTGAACACATAAAGAAACCTAATAGAGGAGGCAATTGGGAGAAAAAAAGTTTACACCGTGAGGCCCATTGGATTTTATACTTGAACACAAGGTTTAATTATAGAAGCGACTTATAGTATATTTATTAAATACTTTATCCATTTTTAGTGAAAATGGGGATATTTATCAGGGAAAAATTATATACATATAATATATTATATAATATAATATATAGATAGATAGATAGATATTATATATATATATATATAATTTATTGATGGATAGGTATTCTAACTTATTATTTCCATAATTATATCATATTGGCTTTACTTATTTCATATCCTTTTTTGTCTCCCTAAGAAAAGAAAGATCATTAGCTTACTATTTCTATATGTTGTTGGGACTACCTGTATAATGATCGGTAGTTTGGGCTGATGTTTAAGGTATATATTTAAAACCCACAGTTAAATCCATATAGATAAAATATATATTTTTTGTCTATATAGCACGTAAATTAATTAATTGTATGGTTATACTATCTATATACAAGCTAAATGTGTTTCATTATCTACATAAAAGCTAAACGTATGCTTCATTACTCTTGTGCTTTGTCTAACAACTGGCGTGTGTTTTGGCGTTACCCGTTTATATGGAAATTATGTCTTGCAGGATATGGCATAGCTGTAGCCACACCTCAGAGAACTTTTAGTGACGCCTTTTTGCTTTTAAACTTTTAGCTCATACCAACACGAAACAGCTGTGAACAAGAGCCTCTATGGCTTGAAACGCGTAAGCGTTCGTGGCATGTTATTTGTTACCTGATGATGTATTTTATGCTCTTGTTATTTGGATTATACAATAAAGAATACATGGTTTTACCGTAATCTTTGAAGTTCTGGATCATTGGATATTGAAAGCAAGCTGTTCATAAAAGGCATAGGCAGCCACTTCTTGATTTGGAAAGTTTCTGGGGTCTGGAACTCGCACTTATACGATATTGATGGCATATCCTATTTATATGCTATCAATGTCTATAATGGCAAAACCCCTTTAACACAGAGGACTGCCTTGTCTTTTCTTTACCCGGGCATCCAGAGAGGAATTGTTCCTCCTGGAGGAGAGCACCGCAAAGATGTATGGAGACTTATAGATCATCGAGACTTATAGAATGCCTCCTGGGAAGTTAGACATGGAAAAGAGAATCTTATCTGGAGGGAAGAAATCAGTCTGTCTGCTGTCACCTACAGGATGTAGCTTTCCTTTTGGTCAAATCCAACCCACTAAAGAGCATAGAAACATACTTGGAGACATAAGCCAGTCCCGAAACTCCTCCATAAGTAAAATCAACCATCTGCAAAAAGATTTAGTTTGTTGCCCTAGACTTGTATGATAATTTTCTGGATTTAAATAGTAGAAACAATGCATGGGTGCATGCCTTAGCAGACTTTAAGTCTGTATGAGGTAATCCAGAAACAGAAAAATTCATGTAGCACTTTTAATTAAAAGAGTTCTGTTCATCCCCCATGCTATTTCATCTCTGACTCCAGCTTTTTACACCTTGGCTTTGACACAGTGGCACACAGCACAGAGGTAACATGCCCTGTCACCCTTTTATAGATAAACCCCCTGAGTAACAGGAGAAGTAGATACAGAAGTCCTGACACTATATACCATGAAAATGCTGAAGGGAAGACATGGTGTCCTAGCGGCTACACACAACACCTCAGTCATGGGGTGCACTGACAAGAAGACTGGGAACAGATAGAAAAGATAGATCAAATTATCATTTATACCGGTAATTCTCTTCTCTCTGAGACCTCTCAGAAGCCCGCCTCATTGTATGACCCAAGCCTTAAAGGGTTTTGCCACAATGTAATGTTGACGTGGGATCCTCCAAAATGGGTATTTAATCACTTTTCTAAATATATGTGATTACAAAAATTGCAGCCTGAGAGAGCTACAGGCTGCCTTACCTGCCCTTAGTTACTTAAAAGCTTCTATTAGATACGACCTGACAAGAGCTGCTGGCCAGGCTTGCACAGAGAACACTTCTTATCAGATGAGAGGGAGCTGAAGAAGCTTTCAAGGCACCGGGTAGAAATATGTTGTCTTTTGTATTCAGAATCCACTAGTTGTAGTGTGATTATCAGAGTAGATCCCTGCTTTATCTGATGACAGAGAACAGGAAGAAGCTTTCAAGCTGCTGTATAGAAAAGATGTTGTCTTTTGTATACAGAATCCACTAGTTGTAGTTTGATTATTTGAGTGAACATTTCACTTGATCCCTTATGCATGGCTCTGTGCTCTGGCTGTCTCTCTCTCTCTCTCTCAGCTCCGTGTGGCATGTTTACAATTGTTTCTTAGCAGATAAGGCACCGCCTGGCAAAACCCCTTTAACACTGGCCTTTACTGTAATGATCAAGCATTCAGATATTTTTCATATTTGCAGCAATTCTCATTTGTTTAATCCTGAAGGCATTAGCTGTACAAATCTATATCACAATGGATCCAAACGGTGACTAGACTCCGTTGACTTAGAAAGCAGTTCATTGCCGTTCCACTGAGGCTTCCATAATTTTGCCAGCAATATGCAAAGTGACAGAAACACCAACGATATAATAAAAAAATTCTCCGGATGTCAGCATCTTCAGAAAGTTGGTATTATTTTATTCAGTCCATGTGAGCACAATGTTGTGGCCTTTCTGTTGCTTGAGAAAGGCCACAACATTTGGGCTGAAACGTTGTGACTTATTTGTGCTCAGTGAATTAAAAATAATACCCCCTTTATGAAGATGCTGACGTCCGGGGATTTTTTGGATATGGACTACATGGTGGTGAGTTGTGACTGCACACACCAATTGGACAGTCTGTTGCATCATTGGGGCATTGCTGCTTAGCCCTATTGTTTGGCACATGGAGTGACCATTGTGGACTGAGTGCTGCTCTCATTTTTTATTATTGTTAGAAACTCCAACGATAGCCATATGTAAAGATTGTCTAAGGATATGTTCACACGGCTTATTTTGATGGGTATTTGCATGCGCATATCGGCGCGTATTGCATTTTATATGTGGCGAAATGTGCACCACAATGACAGCAATTCATAGCTCTAATAGAGAGCTAAGAAGTACGTGTCGTTTCCCCGGGCGTACAATACGATGGTATCGTATGCCTGGGGAGAGAAGTGATATGTCAATTGTTCGCGGCGCTGACAATGCATGTCAATGGGGCCCCCCGTGCTTTGGGAGCGCACAATCAGCGCGGGCTTCCAAAACACCGGGCGTATTTCAGCGCGCACTGTACGCACCGCAATACGCCGTGTGAACATACCCTGATATATATGAAGCAAGCCTGCTGGACCCTTGGTCTAGTGCTGCCACTGGGGAGAAAGAGAACTGACCATTCCCAAAAGGTAATTTTTTCACCCCTAAGAATAAATTATATCAGAGGTGCCCAGCAGCTGCTCAGCGCCCAGTCTCAATCTGTCCTTGATATGTATTCTCTATTATCTATTTCTAGTTTTGGCTTCAAAATCTGCATCAAAAAACCTGAATGTGTGAATGCACCCTCGCTCTGGTCGGCTAATGGGAATTGGGATTGCTAGATACAATTCAGCTGGTCCAAAATAGGTCTTCGTTGAGTTTTCTCACAATGATAATTAGTTATTGGGACATGGAGTCAGGTGGGGGTAAGTTTACCATTGTATGGAAATACACCTTAATGGGAAGCCAGATATGTAATTAATTAGTTAATTGCTACATCAGTTTGACTCAAAATTGATGAATAATGTTACTGATAATAAGATTACCACAATTTGGAAGTGTCATCCATATCCGGCTCCATTTTAGTCCATCCTGGTAGGACAAGTAAAGAAGTTATTCAGTAGTTAAAGGGATTGTCTCGCTACAAAGAATAGCTTTCAAAATGTAGGGAACACTCAATGAAGACATTTTCCAAATATATTGCTTTGTTCATCTTTTTTTTGTTAAGGAGCTACAAATGATTTTATCACCTTCCTGGCTCTATTTGGTTCCCCCAGTGACCGACCTGTTTACTCCTTTTCCCCTGCTGTTTGTTCTATGTGATAGGAGGGAGTGATGTCATCACACAGGTCCTGGCAGCCAAAGTGAGAACTTGTGTGTTATCTGAACTTTCAGACAAAAGACACTAATTACTGCTGTTTACTTTAGATAAATCTCCTGCTAGCAGTTTCAGAGAAGCTTCTAAAGCTAGTCTAAACTAATTAGCAGACTGAAAACACAGAGTTGAATACACTGAGTGAATGCATGGAGCTTGTATGCTAATTACAGACAGTCTGACCATTAAGTGACAGGATGCATCTATGAAACTCTGAGGGAAGACAACTGAAATTCCTACCCATGTCTAGAACAAAGGATCCCACTTTCATTGAGATATGATGTATACATGAAGAAACATCTCAAGGTGCTCCAACACATTAGAAGAAGGTCAGCACTTAAGGTAGCCATACACGTTTGATGAATGTCAGTGTGACTGGCTGACCATCTAATTTGTATTGGGTTAGGCATATGTCGGCAGGAGGGGAAGAGAAGGATATGCCTTTTTTTTTGTTCTCACATGAGATGAAACCACTGGGAGGAGTCTGGCAGCGTCTTTTACCCTCTTACCACTGAGAACTCACCGAGCCAAGGAAGCATGTATAGAGGGAGGTTGGGAGGAATTAAAAGGTTGTTCCTTGAAG
This sequence comes from Phyllomedusa bahiana, assembly GCA_025379985.1. NCBI lineage: Eukaryota > Metazoa > Chordata > Amphibia > Anura > Hylidae > Phyllomedusa > Phyllomedusa bahiana. Next base: position 13,034 of record JAODAL010037218.1, on the reverse strand, counting down.
ATAATCCCATTTTAAACAGATTCCATCCCATTGATTAGCAGATTGTCACAGCTACGGTTACTCTAAAACTTTGAAGGAAATTCTGACAGCCATTTTACTGAATCACTGGTTGTTCATGGTTGGTCTGTGAAGGGAGTAGTCTTAGATGATGATGCCATAAGTTAAAACGACAAATCACTGGGCATCTATAGATGGGATGTAGCGCTGCTATTTGATATGAATAACCTTTCAACTACAACACCTGATGACTACACAACAGGTCCAAAAATCTGCCATCAGTTAGCATCTGTCAAGCTTGATCATGGCATATTATGGTGCCAATAATGGGCAAAAAATGGTTAAGATAGGTTCACACGGCTTATTTTAATGCTGTTTTCTGAGCATTTCCTCACCCAAAATAGCATCAAAAAAGCCTCCAAGACGCCCCCAGATCATTTTCATCGATTCCTATGTACTGTAAAACAGCGTTGTAGTTCACACGACAAGGCTTTTACGTGCGTTTTAGGCATTTCTTTGGACACTGTTTTGGCCGCTGAAAAAAAAAGTGTCATGGCAGTTCATGAAGCGTTTTCAATGCTGAAAATCCTGGTTTTAGATGTAGTTTTGGTGCATTTTTTTCCCTGGCAAAACCACATCTGAAAACGATTGCATATGAGGAGCTTTTCAGACGTGGTTTTGGTGCTGATTAACTTAACTTCCCCTCTTTCCTCAGTGACATATAGGGCATGTGAAAATGAGTTATTTTCGTGAGACAACCCTTTTATGGTATTATATATGTAGACACCGGAGAGTAAAGTGCAGACAGCAATAGTATAGGAAATGTGTGAGAAAACCTACAACTATTATCAAGACTTTGGTTTAGAATAATCACATAAGCCCTGTAAATTATGATATACACAGAACATGCATTGTAGCACACTGCAACTAATGCAGTTTTATCCTGAAGATGATGGAGACTGCGGTCACCCAACCATTCAACATACTCGGTACATTATGTTATGTGATGGTTATATATATATACCACTGTTCCAATTAAAACAAAGATAAAAAAGACTGGCTTTACGCGTTTCGCGCAGTACACCCGCGCTTCATCAGAAGCATGATGAAGCGCGGTGTACCGGGCGAAACGCGTAAAGCCAGTCTTTTTTATCTTTGTTTTATTGGAACAGTGGTAAAAGTCCCTTGTACTTTTAATAATAATGGAAAACTTTTTTACCTACGAGGAAGTCCTTTGTCAAGGAACGCGCCGGATCAACGCTTTCCCCTGTCCGGGGCAAGCAACCTCTATATCTTACCGAGTGCAGGCTAGCACTTGAGTCCGTTCACAGGATTGTGATCTCGGCAGCCGTGATTAGGGCAACGGCAACAATAGCCCTACAAGAATCTCAGAGTGTTATGCCTTGTTTTTTTTGCACAACCTCAAAAAGTAAGCACGTCTCACTATTCTTGAATCTTCATTTTGTACGGTCTTATACTATTGGGCGCCCCCGCTTTTCTCTTTCTTTTTCTACATATATATATACATATATATATATATATATATATATATATAAAATATATTATATATATAATTTATATATATATATTATATATTATATATATGTGTGTGTGTGTGTGTGTATATATAAAAACAGTTTTAAAAGAAGCTATAGCTCCTAAGACAACCTAGACCCCAATGCAAAGTCTTAAACAGGGCTCTCTAACCACCATGCACTATTACTGGCCTTCCTTTGTGGGGCAAAGGGACCATTCAGACTTTTGCAGCCAAGACTGCATCCTCTGTAAATTGCATGCCCCTGTATAGCTTTCATATAGTCTTCTATTCTATTCCAAGATTTTCACATATAAAACATGTCATGAACCTAAATATGAACCAGACTCACAGAAGTGAAAAAAATCAAAGATATAAAAAAACATAACATAGAAGGGCAACACATATTTTGAACAAGCGGCACTGTTTTTATGCCGACAGGCAGTATGACGGCAGTTGATCATGTGCTCATTTATTTTACAATCATGCAATTGGGAATATATTGCCTATTTATTCTTCTTCAAAGGCTTGTACGTTTTCCTCTGTCGCCATCTTCTGGTAAGGTACTAGTATGAAACACTGTATCGTAGCAGATGCAGCCAGCCACCAAAAACCAGGGGTGTAGCTATAGGGGTGCAGCAGTAGCAGTCGCTCCCGGGTCCTGTGGCCTGAGGAGGCCCAAAAACCTTTCTGCCACATAAGGAAACACCAACATTGTAAGTGGGACATGGTAGTTTGGGGGCCTCATTTTACTTTTTGCTTTTGAGCCCCGGAATTTCAAGTTACACCTCTGCCCAAGGCAATACCAGCAAAGACCAAGCATTGCTTCAGTCCAGTCTAGTCATAGTAAGTCTGTGTTCATAGGTTGTATCGCTTATTCAGTTTAATGAGGTAAAGCTATGAAGCCAAACCAAGCCCATGGAGAATATAGCAATGTTTGGAGGGGAATAGACCCTTATTCGAAATCTGAACAACCCCTTTAAAGCACAGGTCGTGGTAGTCAAATGGTATTGTTAAGTGCAGACAACGCTTGTCATGGCTTCGCTATGGCGGCCTGTGTTCTGATATCAAGCTCTACTTCTTGATTTATTCATGATCATGCAATATCTGTGTGGCCTGACTGAGGTCAGTTTATAGGCCTGGAAGTAATACCAGTGTTACCAACTTTCGGTATGGGGGGAAGAAAGAAGCAAGTGACAACCCAACAACGCAAAACCTTCAAGTTTTACTTTTAAAGCATTTCGGGTAGATTCATACTTTTCAGTTAATTATTTTTCCATAACTAAAACTTGAAATACATAGGAATGTTGCTGCTGTTTCCCCCTTAGACTCTGTCTGTAGACACACAGCAATGTTAAAATGCCGTCCAAAATCCAACGGTATTTTAACATTGCTGGGCCGCGATCTTTGGCGCAAATTGGGGCTAAAAACTGTGGTCGGGTTTTGGATTTGCTGTTGGCCCCGTACATTAAATGACAGGAAACCGACAGCAATCCGGCGGAAGATCCAACACTTTTGACATTACGACAAAATCCATCGCATTTTAAAACGGACCAGAAAAAAATCTATCCTGTGTAGAATACAGCACTGATTTTTCATTGTAGTCTACACAGCAGTGGGTACAGTCATAGTTACATAGTTTGTAAGGCCGAAAGGTGAAAATCCACCGAGAATCCAGTGCTGTGTAGATATAGCCTTAGGGATACCACTTTATGGGCCTGATTAGACAACCCAAACCACTCAATCACCCCATACACAGTGGGACTGTCCCAAACTTCAGGGGCTGTCCTGCTGTTCCTGGAAGTCATGACCAAGCATGCCAGGACTGGAGTGGCATGGATACCTGAGCAAGTGTCCTCAAAATGTGCAAGTAGTTGGCAAGCTGTTGGCTTCCTGTCCAGCCACTTAGTCTCGTAGACTGCAAGCCACTTTAGGCCTGACCGTACCCTGCGCTGTGTAGACCTCAACAGAAAACCCTAGTCTATACAGCACTTATATTTTTACTGTGGTTTTCCTAAACCGAAAACCGACCGGCAGAATATAGAACATGTTCTTTTTTCCAAACTGTTTTTATTAAAGTTTTCATTGTTTAACAGTCATTTACAACCAAGGGATTTGGAGAAAGAATGGGGAAGTGGGGGGGGGGGGGGGGGTTGGGGGGGTAGGGGAAGGGCATGCACAGGATACAAAACGAGATCAATTTTGCAGTCTGAGGATAATATTTTGCGTTTAAAAGATTCTAGGTTCTTTAAAGTGCTAGGTTCCGGTTATACTCAGAATGCATGCGTTTAAGTCTTGATCTGGTGTTACTGTGAAGAAGAGCCCTTGAAAAGTGCTTCCTGATGACATCCCCGTTTGTCCCCATAAAATCATGCCTGTCCTTCCTAAGAGTCAAAAGCAGTATATGAGTGCTGGAAGTGGTCCGGATGGAGGGATCGTAGACCCAAGTCCATTTAATTTGAGGACTTAGGGAGTCGGTGCAGTTTTTAAACCACGGTCTTCATTGGAGTGAGAGGTCCTATTCAGTCTTCAAGGGTGGGTATTTAGCTTGGAAACTTCCGTCAAGGTCTAGATAGGAGCAATTGTGGGGTTGTGGATAATTGCGTGAAAATTTCTAGGGGTAGCATTTACATATCTGTCCCCCCCGGTTGTTTTGACGATGTTAAGTAGCACATTGCGCACCACCAGTATGTCTTTTTGACTAAAAACATTGCTGAGCCGGGAATGTGGGGCATGTGGAGATGGGGAAAGGGTAACGATCTATGAGACCGCGCGGAAAAAGACCACCCTCCACCTTTGTGTGGAGATGTTTAGAATTTCACCTTGCGAAGTCGGGGTGATGGAGTATTATTGGAATAGTGTGTGGGTAAACACCTCTGGAAATGACTGTCCTAGGTACCAGGTTGAAGCAAACATATGCAGGAGTTGATATGGCGATTGTTATGTGGTATTTGAGAGTATATCAATGATGGGTTATCTCCATGTTGAGAAAGAATTCTTCTCCACCTTTTGAGAGAGGCCTCCACCCAATCCATGAGTATTAAATAGTGAGGCTTCTCTACAAAGATGCGTATGAGGGGGAGTGGGGTGGGGGGGGTTCCTGTGCCCCACCATGTTGTGAGTATAGTTTTTTGGCTGGTCGCCGAGATGTGGAATATTAGTTTTGGTATTTGTAATGGTCATGGCAATTGGATGCGGCAGGATTCGGCTCCAAAATGCCGGACTGGCTGGTGCAGGCCCAAAAAGCAAATGATGTAGGTTTTGCCGAGCTCTCCCCGCACTAAGCTAACGATGGCGAAGTGCAGCCTCCATGAGATATTACGGCTGGGAGATAAATATCCCCGTTGTAATATTTTAAAAGAGCCATCTCCCAGGGGAGATGCTGCCGATGGTCCTGGACAGCCCTAAATGTTGGCCCCCAGGATTTCCCCTCCAACCGTGTATGTGTGGCAAGTCTCCTCCGACCCCGGCACCACACCTCCACTCCCCCTCGCCTAATATAGGGATTGGTAATATTAAGTAGTTTATAGTAGCTCGAGCATTGGCCTCGGAGTGTCCTGTGCGTCAGGCCAGCCTACTCATCAATGTTGTCATTCACTCAAGATCACTGATATATGGTTCAGATTATTCGATTGGTGTGTACCTTCCTGGAGTTTGTAGGAAGTGAAAGAGATGTGTCGGACATATGTGAAAGTCTGAAATTTAGCTGCATCATATCTGTGGTTTACAAAAGTGAGTAAAGTGTTATACTTTGGAAATCTACCTAGGTCGGCCCACAACGCACTGAGACCACCCCGAGCGCCAAGCGCCACCGTGGAAGATGGGATGGGGTTTGCCCATTTGAGAAGTCAGGTTGCCTATAATGCCAAGCCCAACGAGATTCGTTTCCGAATATAGAGAACTGTGGCGGCGTAACCAAGCGCCAATGTCTTCCAGGGGGTAAATACAAGGGTTAAGTTGACCTATGATGGAGATCAATGAAAGTGGGAGGTGTAAGATAATGGGCAAGGAGGATATCCGGGCAAAAGCTTGCTTCCAGTTTCTACGGGGGTTTGGGCGTATATTTGGATTTCCAGTAATCCAATCTTTTAGTATGCATAGGTTAGAGCGAGAAGGTTATAGGATTTATGTTGGGGGAAGTTGAAATGCCCTCCCTTTTGGACGTTTGTTGTTGTAGAATATTTAAGGTGGGATCTTGCTCTTTTTCCCCTGCCAATAAAGGTTGTCTAAACCGGTTTCATTTATTATCTATCATCCTTTGGCCGTAAGTAAAATGGGAAGCCAGTAGTCCGAAACAAGTACAGTAATTTTGGGAAAACAAGGATAAGCTTGATAGGTTGCTCTGCCAATTGATCGAAAGTGTGAATCCTGACCACTCTTTAGGTTATTAGGTTTAGAGTCCGTTTATAAATGTTTGTTAATATTTGTTCGAGTAAAATTTAGTAGGTCACTTGTTATATTTGGGACTCCCAGGTAGGTTGATCGAGTGCGATTGCCAGTGTATAGGGGGTATTGTTTATTAATCCAGATAGTGGCCGGGAGGCCCGTCAACAGCTAGCGCTTCGGATTTATTTAATGTTAATTTTAAATCCCTTAGGTCTCCCTTCATACTTCGATATTCATTCAATACACAATGTCCCGCAAGCATATTCTGTGGTCTATGATAAAATCAGCAGGTCTTCTGCATTGCCGCATACTTTAACCTCTCGTTTTCCCCCCCCCCCCCATCCCTATTGTGATGCCCTGGAATCCATCCCATGTATGGAGGTAACCTCAGGAGAGGGTCCCGGGCAAGGTCGAAAAGCAAGGGCGAGAGAGGCACCCGTTGTCTGCTTCCACGAGCGCGAGGAATTGGGAGGGAGTTGAGGTTATATATGTTTAAGATGTTGTTGTTTGTTTGGGATTGAAGAAGGGCACAAAAGTCAAGAAGGTTGCCCCAAAGTTTCGAGCTCGGCTAATAGGTGTTAAGAAATTGCCAGGAGACTGAATCAAATGCTTCTCAGCATCTAAGCTAGACGCATAATGGTGGGATATTTTGTTAATGATCCTCTGCTCAACCGAGTGCCGGCCACCGCCGTTCTGAATGCCTTTGATGAATGCCAATTTCTAACAAGAACCCAATTGAAAGATGGTGTTAAGAGCTCTGGTATGTGCGTCTGGAGTCTCGTTCCAATGATTGAGGCTAGATTTTATAGTCCAGTTTTTTAATAAGCCGAAAAAAGGGGCGTATATGAACCTATGTCTTCTGGGTCCCTTCCTGGTTTAGGTATGTACTATAGTGCTCGGCCTCCTGAAAGTTCGTGACGTGATGGCGTTTCTGATATATTGTCCATTGAGGAGCATTGTCAGGGTTGGGTTATGGCTGGCTTGAGGGAGTTTATTAGTATTCCCCAGGAGTTCCCCAGACAGTCTATCTGGTCCCGGTGACTTATTATATTTTAAGGGCTTGAGATGATGGCCTTTTTTCAACCTCCATTGTGGAGATGGGTGCCTGCCAAGTGTTCTTGTTATCGGATGACAGTTTTTGGTGAGTGCCGTCGCGGTGAGGAGGTTTCCACGCCTGAGGAGGGTTCATATGGGCGTGCTTGGTATAGGTTTTGCTAGTAATGAGTAAATGCCCCTCAAATCTTCTTGCTATTGTCTAGGGTTTTGGCCAGTGGGTGTGTGTCGTTTCTAATTATTAATATTTAGCAGTATAAATGGTTTTGTTAGGTGAGCCAGCAACCTCCCCGATTTCCCTCCCCATCTGAAAAAGTGGTTTCTCCTTGTTGAGATTCGTACTGCGCCACATGGCGTGCCAAGTTGGTGCGCGTCCCAGGTTATTTCCTAGCTTCTAGGTAGATTGCCATGGTGTTTATCAGATCCGGGTGGCAAAAAAATGTCGGGGCGGTCAGCAGATCCGGTGTAGGTGTGGTTGTATGTTATGGCCTTTGGCGTTTGCGTCGAAGTGCAACATAATGCGATAATGGAGCCCCTATTGACTGCCTTCGAGGACTGCCAGAGCATAGGTGTGTCCAACGTGTGAACTACTATGGTCAATCTAGGAGTTAACCCAAGTTCACTGTGAATAGGTAACTGGAAGTCCTGATTGAACTAGGTAGGAGGGGAATCTCCATAATCTGTTTGCGATCTCTGGGTATGCAAGTGCTATACGTAGACGATTGGCCATGATCAAAATGACTAGATCCCGATTTTGAGCTTTTTATTTAGGCATGAGGGTGTCGGAAACTAGTAAGTAGTCTAGTACGTAACTGGTGCTGTGGACCGAGGACATAGTTAAAGTCACTCGTCCGATGTGTGGCTGCTACTCCGTCCATGGGTCCACTTCGAGGCCCCAGCTGTCACTAGGTTAGAGAATACCTCCTGGCTGTATGGGTATCATGGTAGAGGTGTACCGACCTATCCAGGTCCGGGGAGAGCACGGCTATTGAAAGTCCGCCGCCAATAAAATAGGTTGGCGGGTCCCTCCGGGGCAATAAAAATTGAAGAAGCTTGGAGAAGAAAGTGGTTTCCTGGGTGTTTGGGTGCATAAATGTTTCAAGAGATTATACGTGGAATTAATCCGGATCGAGACCAAAAGAAATCTACCCTCCGGTCTGCAAATCTCCTCTAGTAATTTTGAATTTTAGAGGTGCTAAATAGAAGCGACCGCCCTAGTTTTGGAGGAGTTGTTTGCCGTGGAACATTGTGCTACCCAGGGGCCCGTTGGTGTTCCATCACCCTCCCGCCAGTGGGTCCTCTAGTAAATTGAAGGTGATGTCCGGTGTATCGCTTTAAAGTTGTTGGTCACTCCCTGCGCTTTTATTGTTCAATTAAGGCCCGCTACGTTCCAAGAGCAGTATGTGCATTGTGTCCTAGAGTGGTTAGGAGTTAAGGTATCAATGTTCCTGTGGATAGTCATCCTACCCCCACTTCTTGGTGGTCTGGAGCAGGTTTGAGAATTTCCATGAGAGATCCAGTCAGCCCTGTTCCCCAGCGAGCAGGTTATCTGCCATGAGTAGGTTTGACGGTGTCCGCGTGTCCTCCAGAGCGGGCTTTAGAGGGGACCATACTGAAACAATAGGAGAGAATGTTGAGAAAAACAATAAAAAAATTCTGCTATGCATCATAACCTGACTAAGATAGATAAAAAACATTTAAACTGTTAATTTATAAGAGTAAAACACTGAAGCAATCATTTAATGTTGTAGCATGTTGGTCGTGTTTGACGCCTCAAGGGTGTGCATTCAAGGTCAATCCTTCATTTGGTGGCCTGCTGAACTCGGCGAGACGGCCTCCGTCTTTGGGTTGGATTCTGTATAAATGTAGTGCTACCCTCCATCGTCACCTTCAGCTTAGCTGTATAGAGAAAGTTGGAATTTGATTTGGTTTTCAAGCAGGTACTGCAGACTGGGGAAAACCTTTCCTCCCCGCTTTTGCAAGTGACCTGGTTTTGCAGAGAAAGTCTTGGAAGATAAGGATTTTGTGCCCTGACTTCAATAGCGTTCGTTTTTGAACGGAAACGTGCATGATCTGCTTCCTTCCATTAAAAAGGTAAGAATTTCGCCAATGGATGGAACGTGGGTTTATTTGTCGTGGGAATTGGCTCCCATAGCGATGGACCCTCTCCGTTTTTGGCAATCGCCAGAGGAAAGTTTTAGTCCCAGAGCGTTTGGGATATCTTGGGCTAGCGAAATGCTCAAGGGCTCCTCCCCCTTTGTAGTAGTTTCCCTTTCTTGAATTCCAATAAAACGCAGGATGCCTGGCGGACGACTTCTGTTCTCCAACCAATCTATTTTTTTTTTCTTGCAATTATCTAATTTTGTTGGTCGTCGGATGTCGGAAATCATGTTGCATTGCAATTGGTCAGACCTCGCAGGTTGCCGTCCCCTTGTGTTCGAGTCATTTAATCTCTGGGCAAATGGCCGGATATTTGTGGGCCAGAAGCTGAGTTACTGAAGAATGTAATAGGCCAGTCTTTTATCCTATTTGAGACATTATGATAGCAGAGACTGCCTGCTAACGCGAGCCACCGCTGTGTATCCAGGAAATTTGGCCCTGTTGGGCTAGAGGTGATGGCCATTGAATCTGTTGTTTTTTACGCCTTCCAGTTGGCGAGGCCCCAAGGTTTGGTGCTTGTGGGGAGGCCGATCTGTCCCCTGTGATTTGGATTCCTTTGGTTTTAGAACGTAGATTAATGGAGGAGAGCCCCCTTCTGCGAAAAGATGGAGTGGTATTATCGCTCGCTGTTGTTTCTGTTTAGAGGATCCCCGTGATATAAGGAACCTTTTCAAAGCCGTTGGAGACACAGCGTGTAGAGTGTTGAATGATCATCACGTGATCGCTTTAGCGTAGTTCAGGTATTGACATATTTAAAGGTTCATGCGAAGGGAGTCTTCAGTGTTTGACTAAAGAGGTTTTTAACAATGGTAGCTACATCTTGCGGTAAGAATTTACAGGTGTGCGTGATGGAGAGTCTCTCTAGGTGTTGTTCAGAGTAGCTTGCACTGAAGGGCGAGCCTCCCTAGCAGTGGTGGAGGGACTGAGAGTTGCTGGAATCATGGCGGTTATTTTGAGTGACGCTGGAATTTGGTAAGGCCTCAAATTATGATGGGGAAATCTGTGAGATGCGGCTCATTTGACTCAGTCTTTTAGGTTGTTTCTGCAGCCGGGTCTTTTAAGAGGGTACACTTGGTTTGGTTGGTCCACAAGAATGGCAGCGTGGTGGTAGTAGGTATGTTTAAAGGGCAGATGCAGGAAGATTTTAATCTCGATCCCCAAGTCTGAGTGCTAGAGAAGCCAGAAGGCGCGATTTGAGACTTTTCTTATGTAGTTTGGGTGGGCTTTTTAGGAAGATTGTTTAGGTATCTGTAAGAGTTTTATGTGGTATGGGTGTAGAGGTTTCTCCTCGTCAGAGGTTTGGGCAAAAAGGTTCGTTGTATTATTGTAATATTTGAGGTGGGTATGTTCAAAAAATTGTCGAAATAAGTTTTTTAGTCCCAGTAGGTGGCAGTGTTTGTACTGCAAGTAGAGTTTTTCAGTAAATTATGTTTCAGAGAGGATTTTAATCCTGGTCTCTCATCCCTCGGTACTGATAAAGCTGAAATTTGTATTATTGCCTTTATATATGGCTGGGCTTGTAAGAATGCGACACTGTGGACGCTCCAAATGCTTTCAAGGTATTTAATAGGGCGTATATGGCATCCCGCTCTCGCTGTATGTCGAGCGCGAGGGGGCACCAAGTGAGGTTCCCTGGTCAACATATCCTCCCCGTTACTTCATGCAGACCTCTTTTGAATATCCGGAGGCAGTAAAATGGCGGCTGTTTCCCGCCACTGTGTGTTGTGGTATGCAGGTTATGAAAATGTCGTGCAGCACTCCCGCCGAAAAAGTGTGGGGGCAAGTTGATGAGGACTATGATATATGGGTTGCCCCTGGGTTTTCAAGCCCCGATCCGTGCCCCCCACGGAAACGCTTCTCACCTCCTTGTCTCTAGGTGAGCCCCTCGTCCCTGCTCCATCTGCGAGCTCTGCGAGCATGCTGCGTGCCCCCACTTCCCAGCGTCTTCTGTGTTCTCGGGCCGCCTGGATTCACCTGCCCCACGCCGTGCACCTGTGTGGTCTGGTTGCTGCTCGCGCGTGTCCTCGCTGTCCGCCGGTAGGTCCCTTGGGTTTCCTGCCTCTGCGTTGACCTCCGGTAATCAACGGGTTCTCCTCTGCAGGTTGTTTGTTGTGTCCCCCGCGTCTCTCAGGGATCAGCCGCGCTTCCCCTCCGCTTCTCCTCCGCGTCCCCTTCGCCTCCCTGACTCACGATGTGGGTGTCGGGAGGGTCACGGCTGTGGTTGTGCAGCGGAGGTCCGGCCGCCGTGGCCGATGTCTCCGCTGCTGCGGTGCCCGCCCTGGCCCTGTGACTTGGCTGCTGGATGTAGGTTGTCGGCTACTGGCCGTTGAGGCCTTGATGGTGCAGTGAGGCGTTCTCTGCCTCTGGGCTCCCGGGGCTATCAAGAGAGGGCTCGTTGTGCGTCTCCCAAACTGCCCGTTCTTCTGAGGCCGTTCGCTGCGCTATTTAGGCAACTTTATCGCCGATGCCAGGGGATTATCTCGGGAGTACAGCGGAGCACCATTAAAATGCGGCCGCCATCATGCGTCCCGCCCCCGGAAGTCTATAGAACATGTTCTATATTCCACGGGACCGATGTAGGTTTCCCGCAGCCGTAATGTACTGGGCCTCCAGGAATCCGAAATCCGGCAATGCGGCGCGTTCCAGCAATTTGAAAATGCCATCAGATTTTAGCCGTAATTTTCAAATTGCTGTGTAGATCCAGCCTAAGTCTATAGCCCACAAGACAATGGATGCAACTGAACTTCAGCAACCCGATGTAAGCGTTGTGATGCTACCTACCTAATGGGATGCCTAATTACCTAACTAAAGGGGAGACTATCTAGCTACCTTCCTATCTGCCTGTCTAACCAGGGTGCTACCAACCTAATTGGGGGCTAACTTCCTATATACCATATAAATGATGGAGGTCTCCCTACTGTGCTACTTTTTTGCCCTACTATATGGAGGCACAAAACAAGACTACAACTGAGGCATCAAGAAGACTCTTTAACTGGGTGGCAGCAGAAAAAGGGGTCCTATAACTGTGTATAACTGGATGGGGGGGCTGGATTTTGTGCAGTAACCGGGGGCCAAGCTATAGGGGGTGAAGAGGTAGCCGTCGCTACCTAGGCCTGAAGGGGCCCAAAGGCCCTTCTGCCATGTAAGAAGACACTAATTTTGTAAATGACATACGGTAGCTTTTGGGGCCCTGTTTCACTTTTTCATTAGGGCCCAGAAGCTTCTGACAGTAACAGGATGGTGATAATATAATCAATAATAATCAATTTAAAATGGTAAATAAGTTAAAACCTGCCTACTGCCTCCCACATTTATAAATGTTGCAAAATTAATTTGAAAGGTATATTTATAACAAATGTATTATTTGGGTGGGTTTGGGGACATACATCTTTATACAGCCCAGCAGTGCCAATGTTGTTTTGATGGTAATCTGCTGGAGGAGGCGAGCCTTAATTGGGCGTGATTGGGCATGGTTAGAGCCATGGCTAAACAAAAATAAACTGCCCTGGGGCACGGCATGCGCCACCTAAAGTGTTCCCCTTTTCTTTTGCTAAAACTTGAGAGGTATGTAATGTACAGGATTAACCCTTAACACTGCGGGTTAACTTATGGCATGAGAAGAAAACAGATGAAGATAGACTATGGTCTACCTGTAAAAGATAAGAAAGTAGAAACGTTGAAATGAAGGTAGCTAAGAAGGGGGTGATGGAAGGAGGGTGCATGGAAAGGAAAGATGTATAAAGTAGAAAAAGGTTTTCGAAGGGAAGAGATAACGAGTCAGAAATTGCATTGCTTATTTGAATGGTCACACTCGTGTAGGTCAGCTGCCTCAGGTATGAGAGCCCTGGCACTTTAGCAGGGGATCCCCGGTTTATGCCCGTTCTCATACTCATTATTTATTATT